>PVHP010010743.1:0-46858 GCA_004024765.1 Zapus hudsonius | reverse complement strand
CCCATTATCCAGACTTCTGTGCAAAGCAAGCAGATGACAACAGTGAGCTGCTACAATGGAAGCAGAAGCTGGGACCATTCAAACACTTGAGATTTGGAGGCTCTGAGGGAGGAAGGAAACAAACAGGGGTGGGCCTGGTGGTCTGAGTCCTCTAACTCTTGGGCTCCTTTCTCAGTCAAGTTTAAGTAATTTCGAACCTGCCAGCTCATGTGCTCTAGCACAATCCTTTCTGTTCCACACACACAGCAACTCATGGTTCTACTTTTGAGTCAGCTCATGTTCAAGCCCGACCCTTATATACCACGAGGTTTCTGGCAGCAGACAAAGGCTATCCACTCTTCCCACCAGGATCATTTAACTCATCATTAGACATTACCTAATAATAGCCCCAGTTTTTTTTAAAAAAACAACTTTTATCTCACACCAGCTCATACACCATGTGTTGTGGTCAACTTTCTAGTTGCTGCACAGAAAGAACCCAAACAAAAGTGGCTTGTGGAGGAATGGGTTTATTTGGCTTACAGACTTGGGGGGAGACTCCATCCTGGCAGGGAAGACGATGGCATGAGCAGAGGGGTGGACATCACCTCTGCCACAGCACTGCAAACAGCGGCAGGAAGGTGTACCAAATACTGGCAAGGGGAAGCTGGCTTATAACCCCCATAAGCCCACCCCCAACAACACAGCTTCATCGAGGTTGTAAAACCCTAATTGCCATCAGCTGAGGATCGATCTATCAGAACACACTCATTTGTTTGTGGGGGACACCTGGATCAAACCATGACAGTCCGCCCCTGGCCCCCACAAACTAATGATCATACAAGATATAAACATAATATGTTCAGCTCAACTCTTAAGTCCCCGCAGCTTTCAACTGAGCCATAATACCAAAAATAAACCCATAATGACACAGAAAATTCACAATGCAAAACATGAGGCACAGCAAAAACAGATTGACCAATACAAGATTTAAAACAGGGCACCATCAATCTCTAACTCCAAGTTCAATGACTCTAACCAATAACACAAGTCTCTTGGAGATTAAATTCCGCCCCTGCAGCTCGGCTACTCACAGTCTGGGAAAACTTCATTCGGTGCTGGCAACTCACCTTGGCACCCATCCATAGTCCTGGAATTCACTGGGTCTCCATTGCAACACACAGTTCATCCTCATGGCTCCATCGGATCCATGCAGGCAACCTAGCACACCTGCTTCACATACTGATGGCCATTTTTCAAAAACAAAACTGTTGCAAATCCAATGACCCTCTCTTTCTAACCAATCTCCATTCCACAGAACCAGGTGGGCTACCAACTTGTTAATCCAGGGGGGAATCAAAGCATTCAGGCCCATTACTTCAAAGAGTCCCCATTCTTCCTGTTTTTCCAATGCAGACCAGCTGGCTAAATGGTTGTAATCTCTCAAACAATTGCTGGTTAACGGGCAGCAGTTTCGACCCAAAGATCTTTCTTTCTGTGCCATCTCCATCTGCTCACACCAGTCCATCTTTACATAAAACAACCCTGCATAGGTTTCCAGGACACAGGTAGGCAGAACACAGTAAGCCTCTCACGCAAACTGCTTCTGGCACAGTCCTGACAAAGTTCTTTCTCACCCTCGTAAGCCAAACCTCACAGTCCATAGTTCTCATTACCTTCAGGTCTTTCAACTCTGACCAGAATGATCCATGAAGCTGTACTCACAACACTGCGAGGCATCTCTTAGGCCGAGATTTCAAATCCTTCCACATTCCTCCTGTAGATCACTTCCAGAAGACCAAAGCCACAAGATCAGTTTTCTAGCAGCAACAGATGACTCCCACATCCTGGTACCAAAACTGTTGCGGTCAGCTTTCTAGTTGCTGCGCAGGAAGAACCCAAACAAAAGCGGCTTGTAGAGGAATGGGTTTATTTGGCTTACGGACTCGAGGGGAGACTCCATTCTGGCAGGGAAAACGATGGCTTGAGCAGAGGGGTGGACATCACCTCTGCCACAGCACTGCAAACAGCGGCAGGAAGGTGTGCCAAATACTGGCAAGAGGAAGCTGGCTTATAACCCCCATAAGCCCACCCCCAACAACACAGCTTCATCGAGGTTGTAAAACCCAAACTGCCATCAGCTGAGGATCAATCTATCAGAACACATTCATTTGTTTGTGGGGGACAGCTGGATCAAACCATGACAACCATGAAAGGCAAAAAAATCCATTACTTTGGGGATTAAAAAGTTTTTAATTACAATAGTATGAAAATATAACTTAAAAATATAAAAGCCAAACAGTATACAGAAGACTTAAAAATCTGTTTTGCCCATTAGTCTCATAGGTACTTTGTAGGAAATAAACATTTTCTCAAAAAACAGTAACACTGTCACAGTTCATAAAACCGGCTTTAGAAATTAAGTTACAAAAACCATTTCTAATACGAAAGCATTCTGGTTCCAACTTGGTCAATGAGTGACTTTTAACACCCAGCGTGTCATGTGTCCACAACGCCTGCAGCCTCAGCACAAAAATGCCACAGGAGACGTGTGCTGTTTTCTTCTAACCATGCCACCCAGTCAGACATAGAACAGGGGTCTCACAACAACCCAAAGGGACAACAAAGAAGCAAAGCTCTTTGTTGGAAAATTTGGTCAGTGTTTGTAGTGCAAATGAGCAGGGGACCTCTAGCTGCCCCAAGACCCCTGGGGTACTCGTTCCTCTTCCCTCTTTTTAAGTCACAGTAGTCTGGGGTGGGCATGGAGATCAGGCAGAGACAGCAAGAGGAGTGGAGGTAGAAGAGGAGGGACAGAGAGAGGAGGAAGGGATGACACTGCAGTGCTGGGCTCAGCCCTGTCACCCCAGCATGGGAATGTGTCACACAGGCAGCCCAAAGCAGGTTTGAGAGGAGTCAGTCTGCAACTGGGACTAAAGGCAAAGTAGTCATTCCCTGTCCCAGCTGCCAGCCTTGGACCTCTGAGGACCATGGAAAGATGGAGGTCCAAACATCACCTGTGCAGGGGAACATGAACTTACTCCAGAGGGCCAAGAGCCTTAACACCTCTCCTTTGGACTGATCACTTGATGCTTTCCTGTCTCCAGCCTCAGTGCCCTGACTAAACCTTCACAGGCTCCCTCCCTACCTCAAGTATGTCCCATTTCTTCAGCTGGATTAAAAAGCACCAGTACCTCATTTCTTGCCATTTCATCATAGACCCTGGGATAAATGCTGCTCTGGCCAATGTGAATTTCACATTAGTACCATAGACCAAATCTTGTGATTATGAATGCTCATGAGCTGTGGCTTCTGCCTAAAGGCTGTATGACATTCTCCAAAAGTTCACTAAACTCTTATGGTGTGACAAGCCCTAACACAGATTTTAGGAACACAAATCTGGAAAAAATGTGGGTTTTCCCTCTGTCCAACTTGTCTATTCACCTTTTAAAATCCCCTCGAGATTGCTCCAGGGGTCCAGAGGCTTTTCTTGCCCTTAGTCACCGAATGAACTGCTAGTGTGGTGATGAGCTATTTGCACATTTGCCTTTTCATCCCCCACGGGAGGGCATCTCAGCTACTTCAATAGTCCCTGCTGGCTGGCAGCACAGTGCTCAGCATTATGGGAGCTTCCCTAGGCCTTTCTGAGCCAGCATGCTGCATGATGAGGCAGAGATATACAGTGAGTGTTGCAGGATAACCAGAACACCCGTCCTTGCCTATGTTCCCACTGTTTAGACCCACTATTCTTCCTGAAGTTCAAGCCTTTGAACTTAGACTAGGAGAAGAGGTTGCCCCTAGAAGTCTGGCTATTCTTGTGTAGCTAACACTTTCCTTGCTCACTAGTGATAGTGGCCAGGGCTTCAAGCAACTTAATGTTTCAGGGTCACTAAGAGGCCTTTAGAATCATTGCCTGCTAACCTGGAACCAAGCAGTTCTCACCTTGCCTGTCCTCCACTGCCACATGACTTGTCAGTGGCAAGCCTCCCCAACCATGTGACCAGGACTGCTCTTCTCTCTGAAGACACTGAGCCCACACTCAAGAGGCCAAATGCAAACATGAGCAGACACCTCCAGAGCCGACAGCCAGGCCCTAGGGATCCAGGAGCCCTACCTCAGACCCGGACTCCTCATGGGATGCTGCCCTCCGGTAGCGGACCTTGCTCCCATTCCTTGAGTCCTGGTTGGCTACCCTCTCTTCTAGTTTAGCTTTCGGTTTCCCCTTTCTCATGAGGAAATTGTCCACTACCCAAAACATGAAAGCCCGTGGGAAGGAAAAGTACAGGCTCTATATCCACCCCACTATAGGATGAAAATTCCAGAACTAAGAGAAACCCCATCCACACCCCACCATCTCCCAGAAACTTCGAGAGAGATTTCCCTCCTCTACTTCTTTTAATACAGTTCTATTATCACAGAACAGCCAAGAAAATCCCATGTATGGTCACTTAGGAAAGTTTGTGGTAAATAACAAGCAGCCTGTCTTGGGTGCAGGTCTCTGTACTTGCTTTGGCCCCCAACTGGCCATGTATAGGTTGCCACACACTCTACCATGTCTGTGTTCATAGGATCAGGGGTTCCTTCAGCTCGGATTCCTCACTTTTAGTCACTGTCTGCTCAGAAACATACATTTGGAACCCATCTGAAATGATCTTGATCTATAAGTTACTATCACACATGGGTTGGGATGCCTCAGTAGAAAGTAGCCTAGCAGGGAAAGCAAGGCCAAATTCCCAGAGGCCTTTACCTTGAAAAGGAGCCCTGGAGTAGGGACCTGGCTCTTAAGGAAGCATTCTCAACATTTCTGGGCCTGAGTATGGGACTGGGAAAGCAGCAACTGGTCACACAGAAAGAAAGTTCTGAGTGACTTTTGTGTCAGACTCAGAGCTTTGAAGAACCACCCTTGAAGACAGGGCACAAACTATGGCAAAACATGCAACATAACACTGACATTAACAAAAAAGGGGACGATCAGCATGACGATGGCCAGTTTCAGGTCAGGGTTTTCAGTGGGATTCAGTAGGGCCACCTGTAAAGAGAAACAGACATGCTGAGATAGAATACCACAGTAGCTGGGCAGTTAGGGGCCTTAGATCTGACTGCTGAGTTCTTGGAGCCCTTGAGGCCTGTTTGAGTTGTTAGCACATTAGTATCTTTCCCCTTAGTGTGGACTTGAGGTCACTGAGCCAGACTCAGGCTGTGCTCAAAGTAAGTGGGGAGTGACCCGAAGTCCCTAGGGAGTATGGGCTTTAGAGGTTTGGAGGGAGGAAGCAAGCAGAAATCTTGTACACCCACCACCTCCTGGAAAACAGCAGCCCTGAAATATCTTAGATTGTTCCTTTTTTTAAAAAAGTTAACACCCAACCACAAATAAAACCAAAGGAGGGGGAAGGGTACGGCATCTGAGCCACATACTACAGAAGGCTGTTTCATGTGGGAACAACAGCATGGGTTTATTTATATAGCAGTGGGTGCAGAGGGCAGAGGCCAATGCCAGGGAACCCACGGTTTCACTGCGGTATCAAAGTATATTGATTCCTCGAAAAGGACCTACATGAAAAACACATGCTCTAATTTGTTTCAGTATTCAGAGATGTGGGGACAAGGGTGAGAAATAAGAGGAGAATTAACAATGGGTACAGATCATTATCTTCTCATAGGTAAGTAAGCAGGGTTTCTACTTCTCTTTCTAAGTGGAACTTATCCTTAAGGGCATCTTTTTCCTTCTCAAAATAATTTCCACACTGCACCCTTCCTCTTATATCAGGTATGATCATGTGCCCAAATTATTCTCGAAACTTAGGACAGCCTCATTTAATCCTCATAAGACAACTATCTATTATTCTGTCTTTCGAGTGAATAATTTTGCTAGGTACTGTAGGCCAAGATTGGGAGTCATAATGAGCTCTGATTTGTGCTTATCCACAGAGCTGTGCCTCTCTTCTGTTACCTGGTTAGGTGGAATTCTTGAAAAAAATCATGAATTGCACATGCATTAAAAGGTTTGTTAATTTAATACTTTTAAAATTTTGATCAATTACCTTTGTTAAAGTACAAAAATGAGTGAGAGGATATTGGATGATTGAACACATAAGGAATGAGAACTATGCAATATTCAAAAGTGTGTCGCTGTTTCAACCAGGAAGAAGACTGTAGAGAACATGCAGAACTGGCCCTTAGGTTTAGCACTGGAAAGGCCCATTGGTGAATTCGTTGACAGACTGAAGATTGGATCCAAGCTTTATGTGTTAAATTTTTTTCCTTTATATTCTAAACCTTTTTCTTATGAACCATTCTTTCAGCTCATATGTAAAGTTTAAGTGGTCTTTTCTTTTCAGATTTTTTAAGGTGATTGCCCAAAGCCTATATGAACAAAAAAACAATATGGGCTCAATGAACAAATAATACCTGAACTCTTAGCTAACATCTAGGTCTACCTAGTATTTCCTGCCTTATTGCACTTCATGAAAGTGTGAATTTGAATTGTTTATATAGTCAATATATAACATTATGTTACCTTTTATTACCTTTGCACCAAAAATGATTTTCTCACTAACTGGCATCTTCATGGATTCCCCTGACTGACATCCTCATGCATTTCCTAGACTGGTGTCTTTGCTGATTCCCCAGGCCTCTCTTCCTCATGTTTATAACACTATGCATTGTTGATTTTTCTGCAGACAGCAGTCCTTCTATAAAACCTTTCTTTCTTCAAATCTAAAGAAAGCTTCTATTGCCATTTTTCTGAAGGATAGGATAAATGCTATTTTTATAGTTGCACTCACTAGTAAAATCTACAAGCTCTAAATTTATCCTGGTAGACAAGAGCCAATTATCTAAATTGTAGAGATATGTGACACACTTTCTAAGCTATCAGTAGCTTGAAATTGATCATGGTGAGACTTTATACTACAGAAATCTTTAAATGCAGCACGTAAGTTTTATTTCTTTTTTTGTTTCTCTAGAAAGCTGGATTATCAGCACATAGCATAAAATAACATTGTTTTATTATCACATAAAAATACCAACTTAATTGGCAAAATTATAAAACATGAGGTAAAGAATTAGGGGAGTTGACATATTTTTCATTATTTCACCTATTCTATAGGAAACAGTTTCATGGATTTTAAAATATTGTATATAAAAATAAAAAATATAGCTTCAAGTAGAATAAAAGTCCAATATACACTGTATTCTGAAGATGCCCCTGAGTCATCATATGCTGTTAATAGCAAGCGGCACAGCTACAGAGCTTTGAAAATTACAGACCTTAGAAATGTAGTGATTAATGATTTAATTAAAGTGAGATTAATATACATCTGTTGATAAGAAACACTCATGAAAGTAGAAAATACTCTGCCAATGTGCTATTCTTGCATTCTTGTGGAAAACATTGATAACAGAGGCCAAGTTAGTGGCAAACACTTGATCTTCTGGAAGAAGAAGGTAGATTTGAATGAATACAGCCAAGCCAATGCTTCACATAGCATACTTCTTAATAAAAACCTTCAGGGGAATTTTCTGTCAGGTTTTCTTATGAGGTAAAGTTGACTTTTCTTTCATTTACTTTTAGTTTATGCACCATATGGATCTTATAACTAATTTGATTTTATTTTCTGACCTGACAGTGATTATCCTCTCTGTGGACTACATAACTGATGTAAAGAACCATGGGCAAGTAATACTAGGGACTACCCTAGTATTTATAGATAAGATTTACATTTACTCTTCCCCTTTGTTTGTTGTCCTTTCCTCTAATTTTTCCAACCTTTCTCCTACACATAAGACCTCCTGCCTCAGCCTCCTGAGTGCTGGAATTAAAGGTGATACACCACCATGTCCAGCTAAAACTTAAACTAATATTTTGGCTATGAAAATTGAATCAAAGAGTTTAGAATGTGGACAATATAATATAGTATCAACACTTTTCCTATATCTCAGATTGCTCATCCAATTACTAGATAACTGCATGCTGGTAGCAAAGATCTATGATGGAGTATATGATAGAAAATAGAAGACACATGTTTAAATATAGATAGATTAGTTAGAAGTTAGATTATAGATTGAAAATAGGTAGGTAGATATAGATGTATATGGGTAATTGAAAATATAGGTAGCTAGATTAGATAGATGATAGATTGGTGGTAGAAGATAGGTATATAGGTAGATATATAAATATAAATGATACAGATATAGAGATTTTATATATATATACATAGATAAAGACAGATGATAGTCTTAGATCAGATGCTACAAACTAAACACTTTTAAGTGTACACATAATGTAGCCTCATGATGGCTATACTTTTTGACATTTTTTCTCAGTGAATATCATTGACTGAATATACAGAAAACTGAAAAAGTGATTATAAAAATTTTTAATAAGTAGCATATTAGGAAACATAGTTTCATTTTTCCATAGAACTTGGTGGTATGCATATGATTGAGATAAAAAACAATGGGAAGGAATAGAATATTAAAATGACTTTTCTCCAAATTGTGTTGAAATTTTGCAAAGATTTTCCTTTTAATATTAAAATGAAATATTAAACATGTGAATGGAAAAAGCATACCAGACTTTTATCCATGTTTGACAAAATAATGAGACCTTTTTTTTCAAATGGAAATTTATTTTTGAAACATTTTGTAATGTATAACAATACACTTTAACTTAAACTCTATAATTCATATTCTTTATACAGTAACATATTGGTTAAGCAAAAACAAGTGTTTGGATAAAGAAATTGGAAAAGCAGTAGATGGGCTGATAATTTTTCAAACTATAGACTATGCTCACATTTTCCACTCATTACCATGAACTTAAAATAGATAACAGTGAAAAATAGAAAACTTAAATTTCAACTAATGGAAAAATGAAAGAGAGAAGAGAGAAACAGAACAAAAGAAATCACATTATTTCAGAACAGGGAAAATATTCCAATAGAATGAGAGGTCCTCCATGCTATTAGAACTTACCCCTCTGCCACTCCACTGTGTTATTTGCAGGCACTGACAGGCCTCTGCCCTGAGAATAGATTATTAGTATTTTCTGCCTATTTTACTAGTGAATTGATGTGGTGCATAAGTCCAACAAGGTCCATGAAATGAAAGAAAATTGTTTCCATTAAGAATCAATATTCAATTATTTTCTGGTTCTGTTATACACAAAATTGCTATTAATATCTTAATAGTAGCCACCACGACAATTTAGAAGAACCACTGAGGACAGAGATCATGTTTTCACAACCCAGTGTGGATGAACAACGTAAGTGATACGTTAATTAGAAATTCAAGGAAAACTGTTTCTAGGGTTTAAGATGCTTTTGTCTGATATACAGTTATAGTTCTGTGACAACTCTTAGACCTTCAACTAACTCAAAAGACAAATCTAGACACCCATATATCCACCAATTGATGGTCATTGAGACACTAATGCCTTAACTCTAATAGTACTTTCTCTCTTTTCATATACAATATCCACAATGTGTCCTGCAACCATAGGTTAGCAATGTGACTGACACAAACTGCTTCTCTTCTTGATCCACTGGGGTTTGCAATTAGATCTCCTATGGGAAGCCAATGCTAATTAAGAAAAATATCATCATAAATGGCCTGCACACTTCTAAGAAAAATCACAAAATTTCTTATAAACATTTATATAGAAATATCATGATATGAACAATTCTTAGGATGAAATGTGTTTGCCAATTTTAACCCTAAATTGAGGTTCTATTGGACAGTCTTAGTTCTGTCAGTGCAATTATTCAATTTGTAAAGATTATTTAATTAGTAACACTGACCAAATGCTCAGTTTGATTACTCTCTGCATACACTGCACATTTTTAACTGCTTCTGCTTGGGGGTAGATTGGCCTCACGATAATTTTTACTAAAATTATCATCTTTGAAGTTCAGAATTGTGTAGGGCAAGTGGATTTTCACATCTTCATATTTCTTTGTAAAATGTTAACTAGAAAATTCAATAATATTTAATACATCAGGACATTAGTTCTCTGCCAACTTTTGATTTCATAACAGTGCTTAGAGAATATTTTACAATAATCTGCATACCTTATCCTTATCCTAAACTCTGTGAATGCTTTCATAAGCAAAATAAAAAAAATCCACACTTTCCCACTAGAATAGTAGAAACCATAACTAAAAATTTTTTGAAAAGCACTACAAAATAAGTTAAATTTTATCAACAGAAGTGAAAAAAAGAAAAAATATATACATAGCTGAGTACAGAAAAGTATTATGGGATGCTGGTTCAGACTATTTTGCAACATCAAAATATTGGGTTTTGTTCAGTGATCTCAGATTGGGATAGTAGGGAAATATATGGTTAATCTGACTTTTATACAAAATATTTTATATTAAAAACAATTGCTTTGGTGCTTGAAGGAATAAAACCTGTAATCCAAATATCTCTTCTCAAAATTTAAGATTCATACAAACCATCTTGAATCTTGTGAAAATATGGATTACTATTTACTATTACTATTTTAGTGTTTAGTAAGCCTGAGAATAGGCAGGCATGATTCTATATTCTGACATGTGTCTATGAATGGTGATTTTTAAGGGAATAAGGCAGCATTAATTCCCAATAAAATATCAGTGTAATGTTATTGTATTTGATCTCATATATTTTCACATAAAAATAAAACCATTTTGTAACATAAATTAGCAAGTTTGTTAATGTAATTCATTCACCTTGAAAATAAGAAAATAACATTGTAAAAAACATTTTTTTAATGTGAAACATATAAGAGGCCAGGAAATAATAAAATTCTTTAGTTATTTTATCATAAAATAAGCATGCAAAAGGGATTTTAATTGAAATCTGAACTTGGTCAATGGTGTGCAAAATTTGATGTGAATTATATTTACATCCTATTAAGACATATTCAATAGAATTCTGAATTCTTCTATATTGCTTCATTCTTTGTACATTTGGAGAGCATAGACAAGGCAATTTTAAAAAGAGATTTTGTATCATTATTTATTACTGGTTAAACACTGTGCTTTGTTCAGACGTGAAAAAATGAAGTCTTTGTTTTTGATTAAAAGTAAATGCACAGCCAATCATTTTCTGGTTCTGATCGACAGAACATACATATGTGCATTTAAATAGTTTGTAAAGACACTAGAGAAGGGAGAAGTTAGACTCAGTAATGCATTGAAGTTATAGGCTTATAACCTATACAGACATTTCACAATATTATATAAAGTTGCAACTCTACCTCATTCTTTTATTCTCAGTTTATAAAATATTCATGTCTGGGGACATTCATATGAGACTTGGATGGCTTTGCCACCTCTTCCCTTTAAAATGGGTTCCATAATTTCATTGCTTTTTGACCCTTTCTCATTTTTCAGTGAGCTTTTGTTGAGAGTGAGGCTTCTTTGTTGCTCTGAGCAATTATCCAACTTCAAGTGGTGAAAAATTATCCTCTGTGTTTGGGAAGTAGTGTGGGTGAGGTGAGGGTGGTATACTGGGAAACTCTGTAAATTATGTTTTGAAAAACTATGATCACAAGTCTTCCTTCAATGGGTGAAAATGTTCCCTTGATATCTGTTAAACTTTATAGTGGGTAATAAAGAAAGTAAATTTGTGATTCAAAATAATTTACAAATAAAGATTCTCATATTTACTATTACTTAGCAAGTCTATTTTTAAAATTCTAGACAGTCTAGACAACAACTGTATAAATCTGACACATATAAAATCTTCTTTTCCTTATTGACCTATAGAAAATAAAATTGCATGTGCTGCAAAATGTGCTGTGGGTCTAGAAATGAGGCACAATCTATGTTAACCAAAAATATAAATGATTTTTCAATAAATCATTTCTTGTTTATTAAAATGAAAAATTAAAAAAACCTAAATATCAAATGAGATGTTTACGGGATTCAGTGTGTCCATAAAGTCTTTCTAGGACAATGACTGATATAAATGGAAGTGCAAATCTCTTTCTTTTAAAATTTTAAAGCATGTCACTCAAAGTTTTAGCTGACGTGCATGGTGTAAACTCCACACACTTTTCTCCATGACAGTAAAAAGCATTACATTAAAAACTGAAGTAAAAATTAAAATAACTTTTTAAAAAGTTGGTCACAGTTTTGTCATTGGTATATGGAGGTTGTTCCATGGGCCCGTCCAGAGCTCCTCCTCATCTGATATGTGGTCACTTTGGAATTCTAAAGTGTTCTGGACACTCCTACTGTCAACCACAGACTCCTGCTCTACTGTGCTTTTAAGTCTCTTCCCTGAAGGCTTTGTGGCTGGGTGGTCAGCCACCACAGGGCAGGGGGCAAAGGTGACTAGAGTTGGTCTTTTGTTCATTTTCTCAGCAGCAAAGGGCCCTCTGGACAATGTGTTCAGGGCCACATTCTCCTTATGAGTCACTGACAACTTGTCTGGCTTCTTGAAGTGCGTCCCCAGCCGAACCGGAGCGTGGACTTTCAGGTTTTCACTGAGACAGGCACGGCGTGTTCTTACCACAGAACCATTCTGTGCAATGTAGATGTTGCCATTGGTGTTGCCATGGGTGCCGGGGCCGTGAGCATGACTCCTCTGACACTCGGGAGCACTGTCCTCTCCTGCGGAGCTGTGTTCATAGTCCCGGTCCACCACTAACTTGATCACGCTCTTTCTGGCCCACTGAAAAAGGAAAAAATAATAATAGGCTGGTCATTCTGATAGGAATTAGAAGGAAAATGTTAGACAATGCCCATGAAATTCAGAGCAATATTCAGAAAGGTGTCAAAGGTAAGTTATTAAAAGAGGAAAAGAGGCAACTCATCACTTTCTTTTCACCAATTCTTTGTTGATTCAGTTTTAAATGTTTGATTAAAGTGTTGATGAATTAGGAAGCAAACTTGACAGGAAGCATTCCTTTTACATCAAATACTGAACCACATGGGATGCACAGTCCCTATAGTTCAGTAAGGATACTGTCATTGCACCTCAGCGGCTAATCCACATTGAAAGCCTTGGAGAGAATCAGTATTTTCATTGCAATGCTTCTCTTTCCAATATTTTGAAGGTATTTTTCAACCCATGTGATTATTGCTATCACTCTTGTTAGCTAAAATGCTAACACTTTTAATGCACATAATAGCCCGCATTTCTCGGAGTTTCTGGGTCTAATCATTAAGACCCTGATAACTTAAGTGAAATATCTTCTCCAAAGCACACTTTACTAGTTAGTCCACAAAAACAAACATTTTCACCATTTCATCTTTATTTGCCAACAGGCATAAGAATGGCAAGGAGCAAAAGTTAACAACGCTATATTTTCCTCAAAGCAGAATTGAAATTTGGGATATGGAAATTGTCAACATTTTACCCTGAGTAAGCCATGTTTTCTGATATTCATGAATATATTTTTAATTACTGTGATTACTTACCCAGAAAATAGTTGTAATTGTAATATTTCTTAAAAAGTTACTCATATCCAAACATAAAATAAAAATGCCAACCAATATTAATTCTTTTAAAAAATTTATACATTGAACTAGTACTTGAAGGTGGTGAAATGCAAACCCAGTTGTGCATAGCGCATTTTGGATAACACTTCTATCAAGAGAAACACCTGTGAAGAACCAGACAGTTAGTGACCTCATTTGCTACTACTTGTCCTAGGAACTGCAATGATACAAACACACAGTCTTCTTTTCCAAAAGACAGCATCACAGATAACGTCACTTGGCATTACCCTTATGGAACCCAGCCAATACTGACTAGCTGCCGTGTCAGTTTTGATCTAAGGTGACTGAACATGCGTGTCTATTTGGGTGGCACATCTATTCATGTTCATGGCATGCTTTTGACCGGAAATCAGGAGAGTCACGGTCAGCTTCCTCCCCAGGAGTCATTTTAGAGAACACAGAAGGCACTGCACACGGCACCCATCACAGCACGCCCCCACCTACTGTGCTCTTCACAGGGCTGTGTTGTAGCCTTCGGAGTTCGCTTCGGCCGACTTCTTGTGGCTCGCACGCTGGCTCCTGTCATAATCGGGTACCTGAAAGCCCCAGGGCCCTCCAGCCTGGCTCTCGCTGCTGCTGCTGCTGCTGCTGCTGCTGCCGGCCAGCTCCGACTCCGCTTCGCTCCCCGAGGCCCCCTCTGCGGAGGCCGATTCCGCACTGCCCTCCTCGGGGACCTCGGCGGCTTCCATCTCGGTGGACGCCTCCAGGGGGGTCAGGTCCCTCTCCTCTCCCTCCCCGGGAGGCTCTTCTCCCTGCAGCGCAGGCTCCTCTCTCCGGACCTCGGCCTCCTCCGGCGCAGCTCTCCTCCTGGCCAGCACAATGTTTTTCCTCGCCTTTTCCCCCTCTGACTCCGTGGACTCGGACTCCTCGGACTCCGCGGTGGAGCTCTCCTCCTCCTCCTCCTCCGAGGGGGTCTCGGACTCGGACTCCTCCTCGGTGGTCTCGGACTCGCTGAACTCGGATTCCGACTCGCTGCGCTCCGTGTAATCGCTGGACGATTCCTCTTCGGACTCCACGGTGCTCTCCGTGGCTGCTTCTTGGTCCAGAGTTAGTTGGAGATAGTCCCTGTCTTCCTCCTCCAGGCGCCTCCGCCATTCCTCACCCTCGAGGTCAAGGCCTCTTTTCTGGGCCAGGCCTCTGACTTTCTGAAAGATCATGGGGAACATCCTGGCCCTCTTCCAGGTGGTGTATGTGGGCTCAGGAGCTGGTGGTCTCTCCACAGCTACCTCTACCTCCTCACTAGGTTCTCTAATTTCAACTTTGGGTTTTTTAATTTTCTTTGGCTCTTCCTGAAAAGTGTGAAAAGGTAATTGAAGTGTCAGGTGGGGGTAAGTAAGGCATGGCATGACCGTGTCCCAACAAAGTAAGCAGGAATTAATCTGCTGGGCAATAGCTTCCTGAACACTATAGAATAAATTTTAGACAACAATCACAAAATTCCCCTTGCGTATAGACAGAAGGTGGCTGGCAGAGAGTAAGTTATTTAATTTGGCTGTATGATATAAAAATAAATGGTATCTTTTTATTATTCAGAGTTTCTATTGTATCACATACTAGGAAAGAAATAACCAGTCTTTCCCTCTCTTTTAAAAAACATTTTATTTATTCATTTTCAAGGAGAGAGAGAGAGAGAGAGAGAGAGAGAGAGAGAGAGAGAGAGAGAGAGAGAGAGAGGAGAGAGAGAGCGCACACCAGGGCCACCACATTGTGGGTCTGACCTATATGGGTTCTGGGGAATTGAACCCAGGGCCTTAGGCACTGGAGGCAAGTGCCTTAACTGCTGAGCTATCTCTCCAGCCCTTTTTTTTCCCTCTCAGTCTAGATTTTGGCCAGCAGCTTTGTTGTGTATCTCAGAATTAAAATTATAATACAATGTTTTAATTTTAAAGCTTGTCAGAAATTTCATTAGTTTTTTTAAATAACAGATTAGAGCTATAGTAGAATTCATTTTAGGGGGTTATTTGCCAAAGAGATATTGTAAGCAAAGTGTAAGAATTCGATAGAAATGATTTGTGGTAATTTAATCATGAATTACATAACATATTAAAAGTACTAATGGAGCCAGGCATGGTGGTGCATGCCTTTAATTCCAGCATTTGTGAGGCCGAGGTAGGAGGATTGCTGTGAGTTCAAGGTCATCCTGGCACTACACAGTGAGTTACTGATGAGCCTGGGCTAGACTGAGATCCTACCTCAAAAAAAGAAAACCATATTAAAAAGGTACTAAATGGAAAATTTTCTTGATAACTGAAAATTGTACACTATATTTCACATGACTAATAGTTCTGCTACTCAGTTCAGGAGCAAAAGTAACAATGCATCACATAATTTTTAATATATGTGATTATGGAACTCTCTTCATGGAGCAATGCTTATGATTTTAGAAAATATATTTTATCACAGCTCCTTCCAAATGTTGAACATTTTATACAGAAAGAAACTTAAAAATATTTATTTCCCTTCATAGACAAGGGAGTGAAGTGGCTAGCAATCTTAATTTTCTTTGAAAATACGAGTAATAAATGATAGGATTCTTCAACATTGAAATAGCATAGATTGCTAGGCAAACAGATTGAACATTATTGTGCTACTACTTCACATAATGAAATGATAATAATCACCTCTTCTTCTTCATATTCCTCCTCTGCTTCACCAACCACTTCGCCATATTCCTCCTGTCCGGCTGGTGGTAGCAGGCGGCGGCGACTTCCATACTGGGGCATTTCATACCTGCAACATAAACTTGCAACTTGAGACATGTCTATATGTGCATAGGTTCTACAATAACGATCTTTGCTTCGTTTCCTTTATCATTGAGTCAACAGATATTTAGACAGGATCTATTAGTCTCGCTGTAGATTAGTAACAAACTATGGGCTTAGAAATACTACCTGTTGACCAGAGATTTTTGCCACATGGGTTCCCTGGAATAAGGAAGAGAGTTTTACTTCACATAAAAGTTTTGGGAGAGATTAGGATGAGGAAAAATACTCCAGAGCTAATTGAAGAACCCAGACACAAAGGAGGTTCTTTCTGCAAGTAGACAGTTCACTCTGAACATAAAGTCACCATTTTTATAGGAATGTTTTCTTCAAACATGGTGTATGTGGTACTTACATTATTCTGTAGCATTTTCTGAAAACAAGTAACTCATGTACATTCAGTTAACCTTTTACTGTTACTGGATTCTTAAACATCAAATAGACTGGTTAGATAAAATGTTGAACACAGTATAAAAAGAAGTGATAAATCAGGAATTGAGCAAATATGTTTGACTTCTACCTTCCATTTTAATTATTATGAATAATCTCACTACAGATTTAGATTTATAAGCATTGTCAATATAATTAAGCAGTTAAAATTTGACTGAAATTTATACTAGACTACTCATTTTGAAATACCAAACTAATAAAATGCCTTTAAAATGATATTAGTAATAACCAATAAGAACTCCCTCTTACTTATAATATATGACAATATAATTCTGAATGAAAAATCTGAAGATGTACCCATGCTCATAAGTGTAATAATCTTGTCCATATTCCTGGCCAGGATCAATCCCAGACTCCATGGATAACTCCTATTTTTCAAAAAGAGAAATTGCATTTGAAAACAAATTCTTTACACACTCAAAGTGAGATTTTTTGCACCTAGAGTTCAATGACTCTCAAAATTCTCCTACCAAAATATATTTAATTCCAAGTGTTAATTATATTTCCAAATTTATAGCTAAAACTACTTTATATAAAATAATTTTGTCATTAACTCTTATTTAAAAGTCAGAATACATTTTTCCCAATGCTAAAACTTTTGAAAAGTTTTCAGTTGAATAGTTTGCTTTCTCTTGGATTACATATATATATATATATATATATATATATATATATATATATATATATATATTTAATGTAGGAGGATATCTGTGAGTTCAAGGCCAGCCTGGGACTACAGAGTGAGCTCAAGGTCATCCTTGGATAGGGTGAGCCCTCACCTCAAAAAGCCAAAAATAATACATATAGTTAAGTACATTTTTGCTTATTGACTTTTTCATTGAGGGAAATTGTAACATTATACTTAGCATGCATCCATTCTGCCACTAATGGTTTTTCTGGTACCAAAATATTCTTCCATTCATCATAATAACTTCATTTAACGATGATAATTCATACACTAATAAGAATTTGTTAATGTATGACGATGTCACCTAAGGATGTCTGAATTTTTAAGGACATTTATTACTAATTCTGAATTTGAAGAATTTTTAAAGAAAAGCTTTGCTTGTAGATTTGAGATCCTATCCTATAAGATTTTCATTAATGAACTCTAGATAATACTAACTTTTGCCAAATTCTGCTCATATATATATATGGCTATAAAACTATATTATATATGTATATAGAGTTTTATTTATTTATTTTCAAGGGAGAGAGACAGAGAGAAGAGAGACAGGTAGAGAAAGAGAGAATGGGCATACCAGGGCATCTAGCCACTGCAAACAAACTCCAGATTCATGTGCCACTTAATACATCTGGCTTTATGTGGGTACTGGGGAATTGGATCCAGGTCATTAGGCTTTGCAGACAAGTGCCTTAACCACTGAGAAATCTTACCAGCCCTAAAAAGATATTTTGAGACATACATGTATGATTAATTTTGTAATAGAAGAAAAGTATATCTGTCTACAGGAAAATGGGTTATTTATTTCTAAGACTACACTTTAGAATACGAATTAAATTTGTTGATGCAGGTATAATATGAATTAGGAAATATTTCCCTCCTCTGAAGGCAGCAAAATGTCATTTAAAAGGCATAAAATGCTATAGTGTACGTGATAAATAATAGACAATGACTCTTCATTAACCAGGACTGCTCAAAGTCATTGAAAAATACTGAATTCAATGTCATTAATCCTAATTAAAAATACTACCAAATAAAGGATTTTGTTTCTCTTGAAAAACAAAATTATGGAGATATGTCAACAATCTAGATGGTGTTGCTCCATCTTCCAGCAAGTCAATTGTATTCTCTCCTGGTTGGAACTCATCATCCCACTGTTCTGTTCCATATCATACAATCACCTTGCAATCTGCCACCTGATTTTGTTCTGTATCATAAAGTCTATTAAGGTACATTACTGCTATGGTTTCCATAGTTACTAATATCCAAATCCCTATTCTGTATTAATATACTAAGTGGCTTTGCTCTTTACAAATACTTCATGAGCCAATTATAAAGGAATCCAATTGTGATGTTAAAACTAGTCTATTTCCCTATTGCAATAAAAATTTAAAAATGATCAGTAATAACATATGTTACAATGGATGTGGAGCAACTAGAACTCATAAAATTCAAAGAGATTATAAATTTGAACAATCTTTTTGAAAATGATATTATTCAACATATCTAAAAATCAAAGCCAACATGAAAGTCTAATAAATAATCCACTGTGACATCACACTATATAAATGATGGACTGGAGTTAAGTACTGTAATATCCTCTTTTATGATATTTAAAAAGATGTGTGTGTGTTACAATACAGGTAAGTGGTTAGAAGGGAAATTAATGTTTGATTTCTCAAATGAAAGATACCTTGAGAATTAGTTTTGTACATTAATATTCTCTTGAGTTAGCCCTGAGTCTTACACATTTTATAACTATAGGCTTTATTTCAACAAAATTTTCATTATATGAAGAGAAGCATAATATAATATTAAGAAATACCAGTAAGAATATAGAACAAAATTAAGATCTAGATTCCTATTATATTTAAAACATACATGCTTCACACAGGTGAAGCCTTTTGAGTGACCACTAATATAAAGTCATTAAAGTAAGTGTGTTAACTAGATGTCAGAACTTCTGCTTCTATAAAAACTATCCAAAGCTTAAGGTGATAATACATGAGACTGAGAATAGTCCTCCAAGTGCTGTTAAATGTAATTTTCATAACTGTTAGTAATAATATAGACATACACTTTTTATTGTTAAATGGAGATTATGGCTTGAATCTTGCTATATATATTATGTACTCCATATAAATTACTTTTAATATATGATCAAGGCTGGGAAGGACAGAACAGAAATACAGGAAGTGTAACAAGACACTTCAGTTCTAGGTTGGGTCAGGAGTGCTAGGAACTAGCAGAAAAGATAAACTGAAGTGTGTCTCTTGTATATTAATAGCACCCACAAATGAAAAGTAAACTCCTATCTTCTAAATAATTTTATAAATAAAAAAGAGAAAATGGATGCAGCAACCAACAAGACCCTGAGCTGACTGAAGCAGACAACAGGCATCCTTACAGTATAACACAGACCCTACTCAAATCACTTTTTTAGGGGAATCTTCAATTCTAGAAAATCATGCCTGGGAGCATATTGCAAGGCAATTTTAAATTTCAACTTTGCTGATGACTACAAAGAGATGAAATTGATTTAGAGTCTCATGATGATTATTTACACTGTTATAAATTAAAACCAATGCAATACCACTTACTGAGCTTCTTCATGCAGTGTCACCACTGTTGAGGCATGAATACTTTTTCAAAGATGAGAAATTGATGTCTAAGGGAATGTATATCTTTACTGATATCTTGTATCCAGTAACTGATTTTAGATTTTAATCATGAGTTTTCTGAAACAAAAGTCTTAAGAATTTTCTTCATGACAATGTTTTTGTTTGTTTGTTTGGCTGGTTGTTTGTTTGGTTGGTGTTTTTGAGGTAGGGTCTCACTCTAGCTCAAGCTGACCTGAAATTCACTATGTAGTCTCAGGGTGGCCTCAAACTCATGGTGATCCTCCTACCTCAGCCTCTCAAGTTCTGGGATTAAAGGCATGCACCACCATGTCTGGCTCATGGAAAATTTTATTTAAAACTTGAATATTATTGTCCCCAACCTCCATGTTTGAGGAGTTAATTCTAAACAAGAAATCCGTCTTTTTAGTAGATGCAGGTTCCTGCTCTTAAGAAATAAAATGGTATCTATAAATGGAGCTTATTAAAAACACATTTATCACAAATAATTAGTATTCCAAACTGGTATTACTTTATTTTCATTTTAAATCTCAGATGTTTATACCAAATAAAATAAAATTTATTTATTCCATATTTCTGAAAATCTTTTTCATACTAGAGGAAAATTTGAAGTAGACCTGTGTCTAGAGGCAACATTTTGTTGCTGTCCAGATGTTGTCACCTTTTCTTCATGCTGACTCAGGAATAAATGTGATGGATCCATAAGCAGGGAATGATGTAACTACTGATCAATTTCAATGTGCTTCACTCAAGGATAAGAAGCAAAGGTCTTGCCTAGTTTCCAGAGAGTGAAGCTAAAAGTTTGGAAATTGATCTATCCACCTACAGTGGGGAGGGATTGTGTTTTCTGCTTATTTGCTTACTTATAAACATCAGAAAACAAGTTTCACTCTTTAGCAGGCTTATGTATTAATGACCAACCACTATTGCCCACATATAAGATGAACGTAAAAGTATTTAAGATACATAAATCTATTGTGAAGTACAGCTGAGAAAGGTTGAAAAGAAAGTGAAAATTGATACCTCTGGTTTAAGAAGAGAAGGCCTCAGCAGTTGTTGATGCTGCCAAAGGAAATTAAAATAGGCAAAGATTTAGAAAATAATTCAGGTGGGAAAGGTAGAATGTGAGAGGAGAGGGGAAAAGGCAACAGCTTACAAGTCATCACTTTTGGGTTATGATCCATTATTCATGTGATAGCACCAAAGAAATTAAATAATTTAGGTAATTATTTTAAAGTATAAAATAATAAATGATCTATTTGTTTTAATTCTATAATTATTTTAACAACACAAAATGTAATAACCTTAATAGACAAGATTGTACAAAGATTTCTTTACGCTTCATAATATGAAGAGTTATCTCGGCTTCATTTTTAGAAGTCTAGCCTTTGACAAGTTTGACCTTGTTTAAAGTGTCCTTCAGTTTTATCCCCGGTCGCATTAAGTATAACTAGATTTATTTGGAAGAAGTTTAGAACCCACAGAAAACAGGGCTGGGGTGTGTTTGGACCATATTTAGTCCAAGGTCCTCATTCCTCTTTTTTCTTACCAAAATGTTACTGGCTTGCATCCAGACATATTTTCAGTCTTGTGACTTGGGAAACTGTCCATCCTCAGAGTTTTGTAGGAACTTCCATTACCCTCCTTCACCTTTTACTCATTCTTCAAGAGCCTTATTAAAGTCTCTGCTGCTTAGCTTCATGACAACTTATTCTTTAGTCAGATAGGGACAAACATGGAATTCAAATTTTGGACGACCATGTTTTGGGGATAAAGAGTTAAATAACATGGATCTTAAATTATAGACCAGAGATAGGTTTGGCAGCTCTGGGGAGGCTCCTCTCAGTAAGACAACTATTCATCATGGGGGAGAGACAACTGTCTGAAAAGGAAGAAACTGCTCATAACCTAATAGCTAGTCTAGGCATATCATTCATTCAAAGGAGAAGGAAGTGTAAGTTCGAGACACACTGGTTCAATTCATTTCCAAGACCCAGTTCTTCATGCAAGTTTTCAGCTTGATTTTTCAGGATCTAGGGTTATATATTCTTAGTCTATACAGGTACAAGACTCTTGGGTCCATTGTTATTTTGCTGTCCTGGTTGACAAGTTGTGTGCTAAATCAAACTAGGCTCCCAGTAACTTCTTTGAAAGCATCACTCTCAGAATATCTCATGCCACAGTATTGAGCAAAATTCTTAAAATGTTCTTGTAGATTGATTCATTGTAGCAGAATAAACATCTCTGATATTTCTAGTAATCTGAAATAATTTTTAGATATTGAAGATTTTACCCTGGACTGTTAAGATAATGATACGAAGTAACCCTACAACTTGTAAATTGTATCTAAAGCTGTAGAAAAACAGATTGAGGAAGAATCACAATACTGAGTGTATAATTCAGGACAGAAAAGTTATCCTTCAAAATGTAAACAAATGATCTCTGCTTAAAAATTGAAAGACAGACCTAAAACCCCAAAGCAAAGAAGCAGCATATATACAAGAAAATAAGTAGCAAAGCATATTTAAAGGAAAACAATCTGACTTCAAAGACTGATATATCAGTGCCCCTATTACATGAATAACACCCTAGAAAGCTTGATGTAGCACAGCAACATGAAGCCCTTACCTCTGATGTAAAACTTCTCCTGAAAGGTAGAAATAAAGAACTCACATTAAACACAGTGACTTTTAGAACAGATAAAATTAGAGATAAGAACCATTTAAGAGTATCTATGTAAAAGCAGAATAAATTTAACTAAAAATGTCTCTAGAAAATGTTATCAGGACAGGAAGATCAAATGTCATACTTATATTATTTGAATCACAGACCCTTATCTCATATGAAAAATAAAATGTATTCTATTTTATCACAACAACATATAACAATACACTTTCATGATGATATAATCAATTTGCAAAAAATATTTTGCTTTATCTCTGTTTTATACAAATGCTAACACAAGACATTCACTGAGTAAGACATTCTTCATACTCAGAAAATGAAATGAATAGAGAATGGAAAAATATTATCTGCATAATTAGAATACATTCTTCTGAAAATTATAAGATTTTTTTCTGTGTCTTTCAAATTTATTGTACAATAATGCAAAATGTAACTATAGTTCACAGGTTACTTTTATTATTAGAAATAAAGTAAATAAGGTTGTAGAGCTGTAACACCTAAATGTTCAAAATCATAAAACATAACGTTCATGAACCACATGACAGTGATGTGTCTGGCTGCTTTGGAAAGAAAAAGTGGAGCATAGTAATGTGAATATTACAAGTAGGAACAGTGTGTTTATGGAGTTAAATGTTAGTGTAAATTATTGAGCTTGTGTCATTGATTAATATTCAACAGAAATGAAGATTTATGACTGAGGGAAAGGCATGACTTTTGAAAGCCAAATATATCTATTTTTGTTGAAAAATATTTTGTTCAAATCCAAGGCCACTAAATCTACTTTTCTAAAAGAGTCTGAAGTAGTCACCACACAGCTGTATGAATGGTACTTTATAGGCTCATATCATGTTACTACCTTCAATTATCTATTCTATGAATAACTTTGTAGTGAATATTACAAAATATTCCTATGTCTCTGATCGTAATCCTTCAGATGTTTGCAGCAGTTCAGCTTTTACTATGTTCTTATATTTTAAAGATAGACACAGCTCATATTTGGTTTCAATGTATCAACTGAGTCACATATATCCAAGCACACAAACATACAAGCAAAGCTTATTTCTTTTCTAAGCTAATTCAATTGTCTTGTTTCATTAAATGTATAAAGCAATAAAGTATCAATAATCCAGGTGGCTCATGCCTGTAATCCCAGTACTTGGAAGGCTGAGGTAGCAGGCTATGAAATAGAGGCAAATGTGGGCTATGTAGTGAGTTCAAGGCCAGGCCTGGATATAGGGTGAGATTTTAGTCTCAAATAAAATAAAACAAAAGCTTAAAAGAAACAAATAAAATAGATCAGGGCTGGAAAGATGTCTCAGTGGTTAAAGTGCTTGCCTGCGAAGCCGAACAGCCTGGGTTCCATTCTCCATTATACACATAAAGCCAGATGCACAGAGGAGCACATGCCCCTGGTGTTTGCTTGCAGCAACTAGGGGGCCCTGGCATGCCTGTTCTCTCTATCTGTCTTCTACCTTTCTCTTGCTTGCAAATAAGAGACTAAAAATATTAAAAAATAAAAATAAATAAAATATATCAATAGATTACCCATACTGCATCCATTATATATTTTGTTGCTTTTTATTTTTTAAATATTGCTATTTGAGCTGAAAGGCAGAAACTTAGAATAAAGAAACTTAATCAATATTTGCAATTAAGTGTTTTCAAAAACAATGATGGTAAAACTAGACAAATAATATCAATGCATTTTATGTAGTTTATATCAAATTATATATAGTGTTTATTAATTTTTATACCCTATGTCTGTATTACAGTATTATATTTACTTTCATTCATGACAAACATATGTTAGCCTTGTCTGTGTATTTTATTTTTTTTATTTTGTGGTTTTTCGAGGTAGGGTCTCACTCTAGTCCAGGCTGACCTGGAATTCACTGTGTAGTCTCAGGGTGGCCTTGAACTCACGGCGATCCTCCTACCTCTGCCTCCCAAGTGCTGGGATTAAAGGCATGCGCCACCACGCCCGGCTTGTCTGTGTATTTTAATAAGTTATGTATTAACCCCTTACGGATTAAATGCATCTTAATAAATGTAGAGAACAATGGTGCCCATTTTCTTCATATAGGTTGTATTTGCAGTATTGGATTGAGGAGGAATATCTAGCTTTATATACTCAAAATATATCATCAGTCTCATGTAGTTGATATTTAACTGATTTTTATGATAACATCGGGAAACTTCAAATAAATAAATTGTGTCAATTTAAGACTGCATTAAATACAAAATATCATGAGTGACAATATTCTTCAATTTAAAAGCATAAAATATTAATAAAATATTTAGATAATAAAAATACTGTTAAAATGTAATAGAAAAATATTATGCATCAAGGCCATAAATAGAAAAATATTATTTGGATTTCTCATGGTAATACATGGTTATTAATCACAAAATTTGCTGTTAAGGAATTCTAAATTTCATATTCGTAAGAAATTAGTAGATAGTAGCTTTCAAAAAAAGGAAATAAAAAACCACACTCACACAATTGTCAGTAATACCTTGTCAGAGTCCGCCAAATAGGACAAGTTCTCATGCATATGACCAGCTGCCAACAAAAACTCCAACTGAAGTTTTTCAGTGAAAGAGAGAAAAAAATCATGTTCAAGAACCCCAAGACGGAAATTATTTTTGATTTGGGTGAAAAGAATCTGAAGCAGGTGGACTAATGAAAATAATTAGACTTTCAGATTGTTTTGAATCTAATTGTGCTAATAAGGAATAAAAGGTGAAATTCCTCATAAATTGCTACAAAATAAAAGACTGATCAAATCTTAGAAGTGACACATTGTTCCCAACCTATGAATAGATTTATGGAAATAATTGCCAAACTATGTCTAGAAATTTTAAGAAAATTTCTGTCATTTCTTTGAAATAACAGAGTCTGTGAAAATAATCTTAGGTTAATCTGTAACAGTATTCTAAAGCTATTTTTGAACTATTACTTTGTGTAGAATTATATCTTCTGAAATGTTAAAATTATAGAGATAAATAAATATGCTAGTTTTATTCAAAATGAGGATTTTTCAGTAAGTAAAATTTATTCTCTAAATTCCATGGGAAAAACAAAATTACTTGATCACATACCATAAATTATATGCACATATAATTTTATATATTATACATGTACACATAATTTATAAGTGAGCCATTACCACTTGGTAACTTATGGATAAATTTCATGAGGGTGGGAGGACACCTTAGAATATATGATTGTTAAAGTGTAGCTCGTTGAGTTCTAAATATACCAAAGAACTAGTAGAGCTACTGAAGTGTATTCCTGTAGTAAAAAAAAAATCTTCTGTCTCATACAAGGAGCAAAGTCCTACATAAACAGCTGAAATTTCCTCTTAATTTTTTAGTCATGTCATTTCATTAACTATATTGGACCTGAAGAAAAATTTTCTTTGAGGTAAAAATTATAATTATGATTAAGGAGATTATATAGTTGAAAAAGCCATCGTCAACACCAGTGGGAACAATAAGATCTTACAGAATTCAACAATTGAGATTTATTTTTCCTTAGGAAGAATAGGAAGGAAATCGTAATAAATAAAGAGAATGGGACAGAGATAAAAAAGTAAGAGATTTATAAAGCTGTAGGCATACTAGTGAGATAAAGCAAGCCAGAATGAGCAATGCTCTTATAAGAAAACAAATACATGTTATAGCACCTGACACTGATTTAGCAGTACTTTAAAGTCTCCTACATTTCTATGTCTAGAACATTTTGCTTGAGAAAGATTTCTTCTCACCAAACACATAGACTTCAGGAAAAGAATAGAATCTCTGGTGTCTGGTTAGCTTACTAACAATCTGCTTCCTCCCCCTGGAACGTTCACACTAAACGGATTGAAAATAAAAGAAAAACTAAAATCATTGCATCATTGGGTCACAAGCCTTTGGTTTCAATTAGGTAACTAACACTTCTGCCCATATTCCTCCATTAAAAATAGATCAGAATTACTTACTTTTGAAATTAATGTCGGACAAATACTGCTACTCTGTCGTTAAGAAAGTTAGGGTAAATCTACTCTATGAGTTAGTGGAGATGAAGTTAATAATCTTAAGATAAAACCGTGGGGAAAACAGCACTGCACTGAGTTTGGGGTAAAACCAATCTTCTTGAGGTTTCCATCTCCGGCTCACGTCGGAAAAGCGACATTACGACGACGGGGCCTCGGTCAGGCGCTCCTGGGTCTGGTCCCCAGCGGCGTCCACGTTTGCCGTCTCCGAAGAGCAAGTCGCACGAAGCCCTGAGGCGCTCGCGGGCGGACACACGTTCGGGACGGACTTCCTCACGAGCCTCAGGACGCCCCTGGGCTCTCCGAGAGGCGTCGCGTCGCGCCGAGGGCCGGGCGCCTCCTCGGGGCTCGAGGTGTCGGCGGCGCCTCCCAGCGGCGAGGGAGGCCGGAGGGGCGGCGGAGGGGCGGCCGGCGGCGGGGGCGGAGGGCTGGGAGGCGGGGAAGGGGCGCGGGGAGGGGGCCGCAGAGGCGGAGGAGGAGGCGAGTGGGAAAGCGGGGGTGTCGCCCCCGCCCGGGCGCCGGGCTTTGGAGGACCGAGTTCCCCGGCGCCGCCCCCCGCCGCGAGGAGTCGCTCGGTTCTCGAAACGGTGGGCGGAGACCCCCGCCTCCCGGCCTTCGCGGCGCCGCGGGCGGCTCCCCTCGGAAGCCCGGGGAGCGGCCCTCGCGCCAGGCTGAGGGCCTCGGGTCGGCCGGGAGCTTCTCCCCACCTCAGCCTCGCCCGAGCCCACAGCCTCCGGACCTTCTCTCTGGGGCCCCTCAGAGCCCGGCTTTTGACTTGGGTTCTGGGTAGAGATGGGTCTTCGGCGTCTGTTCTCTGGGCGATGTCTAGATGCGTCCATCTTTGACCTCCGCTTCCCTGAGAGTGGGGACGATGGGCCTGGAAGCCATCGCCATCGGGAACCAAGGTTAACTTTTTGGCAGAGGGAGGCTGACGGGTCTTAAGTGGTCTCTGAATAAGGGCTGGCTCCTGGGCCCCGAAGGTTCTGGAAGAAAGGGGCATCTCAGCCTGATGACTTTTCCTGTCTTCTGAGACTGAGTTATTTCCCCTGCTTTGTTCAAAATGGTAGAGAAGGAAAAGACTTGAAAGAAAAGAAGATAATGAAACGTAAGGAAACAAGTTGCGACGTAGCTTTCATGAGAAAGATGTCTCTATGGTCGTCAAGTTACGCAAGGCACAACAATGCTAACCAGCTGAAGCAAAACAATTTAGATTCCTGTTCTCAAAAATATAGGGCAGCAAAATCCAGAGTTCTGAGAAGCACGAGAAATTTTCATTAAAAATGCCAATTTCCTGACTTGATCCAGCAAAGTATACAGATCCACATAGAACAGCCCCGCCTCAATTTTCAGAACTTCCCACAAGCAACTTGGTCTTTTCTTCCATGTCCTTCGCTTGGTTTGAGAGGGCTCTATTCTTAACACAGATTTGGGCAGTGTCTCATTCATTACCTATCCGTGACATCTCACGTCAGTAATTCTGTGTGGCATTAAAAGTACTCAGATCTGTGACAAAATTTGTAGAAGTGTCTAGAAAGGGATATGTTACACTCCAGATTAGAAGAACCGTCACTGTATCTACTGGAGGATTATGCCATTTGCAAATATTGAAAGGAAATTGGGTGCAGGAGATAAAACTTCCCTATTAAATACAAATCTCTCCATTAAGCAGCTGATTGTGCAGGGCAGCACAACACTCAACCTAGTCCCTTTCATATTCGCTAACCCTTTTATTAAAATGATATTAATTACTTACTTATGCCTATGTATCCACAGGTGAGAAAGAGAAAACATGTGATAGAAAAAGAAAAATTTTTAACTATAGTTAATTTGAAATGATTATGACAATACTGATAGGAAGCTGGTTTAAACACTTAATACATATATCCAAGAAAGAAAATGCACATTTTATTTTCTTTCTGCTCACTCATGAGAATGATATTTAGTGAGATTTTTGAGATAAAAAAATCCTATGGCACTTATTTGGGTTTCTTATTATATCCCCTTATTACATAAAATTACAGTGATGCATAGATTTCACCGCCATGAAAGTCGTCAATCCTGAAACAGAAACCTGCATGTATCTTAACTTTGAAAACCTGGCTAGCACACAGTGACTTCTAAAAAAGAGAGATATTGTTTCACTTGGAAGAAAGTAAATATATCAGGTTCTAAATGAATATTACAATGTAATTGTTGAATTATATGAAGTCATTATTTCATG
Organism: Zapus hudsonius; assembly: GCA_004024765.1. Lineage (NCBI taxonomy): Eukaryota > Metazoa > Chordata > Mammalia > Rodentia > Dipodidae > Zapus > Zapus hudsonius. The sequence continues at coordinate 17,907 of PVHP010010743.1, read as the reverse complement.
AAGAATTTTTCAAAATTATCTTTGATTTTTTTCTTTAAAATAAAATGACACTACTTGGAGGTATTTCATTTTATAAACTTACTAGATTCTTTGTAAAAATTTAATGGATAAATCAAATTTTCCCTCAAATAAGACATTAAGTGTGAAGAACTTAAAATGTTTCAATATATACAATTGCAAAATCTACTACTACAATTTTTCAAGTGAAAATATTCCTAAATGCTGCTAGTTGTAAATAACCATCATCAAACTCTATTGATTTTAAATCATGCTAGAGTAAACCCGCTTTGTAAAATGAATACATATCCATCATCATTCTCATATGTAAACTGCCTTAACTTTACACATAATTTTTTATCTAAACATTGTTTCTAGGTTCTGTCAACATAATCAAAGAGAATCAAATCATAGATGCTCAATTCCTATATTCACCAATAATCCAAAGAGAGAACATAATTTTTGACATGTAAAAGGTAAAAATATATTTATAACATGAATCCAATATTGTATTTATAATTTTAGAAAAAGAATATTTTGCCTCAGCATCTGTTTTAATTTAAATTAATTATATTATATAAGGCGTATATATTATATAATATTATGTTAAATGGTATTAATATAGATTTTAACATTACTGAAACTAATATAAACAGTATAATAGTATTAATATAGCAAAAATATTGCTATATCTGCTTAAATTTGTTTTCCCAGGAAAGTGAATTTCATGAATTTGGGGATTTGCTTGCTCCTAGAATACTAGAAACATTAACAGGTCTATGTCTTATTCCCTTCAGTTAACAGAATTGTAGTTAATAAAGGTTTCCTAAACGTTTTAGCTGCATTCGGGATGATATAATGGTTGTTTTACATACCATGCTCCAATGTCGCTATTTTTGAATTTTTAAAACATATACAAATTATGTGGCTTAAAATTATATGGGTGGTATCATTGAACAGAAACAGTTGTGAAGTCTTTTACCAATAAGTAAGCTCTTAAAACGTATGATTTAAAATTGCTTAGCACCACACCCATGACTTATTCATTACTTTCTTATATAATGTTCCAAAATGCTGTTTTGGAAAAGTAAGATTTTTAAGACATAGTTTTGATTGCCAAATAGGAGTTGGTTTTGTTCTCAAGTCAGGAATTGATTGCTATTATATAATTTTATAATCTTTTCTCCTACTTGAATCTTTCACAGCCTATAACTTTTTTTAGGAAGCCACTTCAGACCATGAAGGTTGGTAGATAAAACATAGACAACCCAATCTACAAATCTTCAGTGTGCTTTCACATTCATGCAGCTTTCTCTAGTCCTCTGTAATTTCCTTTGCCTGCTGGAGAGGCGGGGCTACCACTTTTTCAGTTCACTTTTCCTTAGGTTCCCAACTAGTTTTCTGCTTTGAACAATAAAGTCAACAGTGCAATAACAGAAAGCGACATCCCCCCATCGTGGTGGAATACCCCCGCCCGCCCCCACTCGCCCAGAGCCCTTGCACGACACTCACATGGCGCTGTCTCCCAGCTCTTCATACAGATGTGCGCCTGGGGGCGGGGGCGGCGGGGGCACAGCTGGGGCTGGAGCAGCAGGCTTGGCCGCTGGAAGCGCAGACTGAATCCGCGCTGTCTTGGTGCACTCGGCCTGTCGTCTTGGGTAGAGTAAGGTTGTCTTGTAAAACCCAGTTTAGAAACCATAAATTTATCAATATTCTACGGTGTAATCATGAGGTCTTATTATCATCAGAGAAACCACTTGGAAATGTTTACACAAAAATATGCATTAATAAATTGACATACAGATGCATACTCATAATTTCAATGTAACCCCTTCTTGTCTATTTAAAATATGTGCATCTTGAAGAAGAGGTAGAATTAACAGATATTTGCACATTAACAGATACCATTGAAGTTACAGCTAGAAGGAATGATTTCTGGCACATTATTTCAGGGCTGGTTTCAAGGGATCTTGTTAATATGTTCCATAGTTCAGTAAAGCTTAAAGAGTTATTTTACACACAGAAAGTATATAAAAGATAGAAACATGCTTACCCTGAGTTGGGCATCACAAAACGTACTCAAATATTGAAACAGAAAATGGCAAAAATATAAACCCATAAATATGTGTAAGCTTACATATCAATTAAAATATTAAAATTAATTTTAAAATGTGATGGATAATTGAGTTGTTTACTGGATATTTTCATAAAACAAGGGATACCAAAGATGGTTTTCTATTAGTCATGTCTTGTGAGAAGCTGTTTAAAACTTATTTGAATATCTTGGCATTAGTTCACAGACCCTGTGTAGGTTTCACATCTAGAGAGAAAATCTGAGATTCGGTTAGCTCTGCAGCCTTGTAATGTCTATGAACACCTGTGATGCTTGCCTTAGAGCCACAGACATTGTTGTTTAATTCCTTTCTTAAAACCAAGACATGAAAAGGTAGAAATCATTAGAACACACTGTATTTCCCATTTACTCTAATTCAATCCAATGGTCTAAAATCAGCTCAAACACACACACACACACACACACACACACACACACACACACACACACAACTGAAACCTAAATTTGTTATTGCTCTTTTTATATTACATAAAATCATGTGCAAAAATATGATTATACTTACACCTTAAACCTGTTTTGGAAAGCAATGAGTAAAAAAAAAGAGAACACTATATTAGAAATATCACACTCACAGCTTTATAATGTGATTTATTCTAATATGTGAGTAGATTACTGACTAAATTCAAAATGACATGGAATTAATGGAATGGAAGTGAAACTCAGTACGTCAGTCTGGCCAGTGACAAGGGGAGCACCCCAGCCTTACTACCACAGCTGTACAAGTGATCAGGTGAGTGCTCCATCATTACCACCACAGCCTTAAAACCTGTTGAAACATTCATCCCACGGAAGAGAGTCATGAACATCATTTGTAACAGGAAAAGGAAAAGCTGAAGATGAGGTTTACTATTAGCTTGTTGATTTACTTGGCATGAGCAATGCTGATTTTATTAATATCAGGATATAACTCCTTTGGGAATTATCTGAATGAAAACATATCAAGGGTAGTACAGAATAAATATGAACATTGATACTAGATTGATGACTTACTGATTTAAAGTAATCTTTCCAGTTGTTTATAGCCTTTGATTCAGTATAGCCATTGATTTATTATGTAAACATTAGGCTCCAATATAATCACCCTAAAAGTTATATTTGAAGCATCACATAGCATTTGCAGTGAAAATATCCACTAAATTACTTCATATTTAGAGAATGCTATTAAAATTTCAGTACAGATATAGCTTAGTGTATTCAATTTTAAAAATGCCAATTTGAGAAGAAATATATCAGTGTATTACTATATAAGGAAGCTCTTAATATTTTCCCAGTAGGTATTCTAAATGGTGAATAGCAATTATACAACTATTACGTTTTTTACATCAAGTAATTTATGTGATTTTTAACATGATTTATGGTGTGTTTTTTGGCACACTCAAAGCTACCTTTCTTAGTCTGCTTCCCATTTTTATCAAACCATCATCATTATAAGATGTGAAGCTCCTATCACAAACTTTCTCATACCAAGTGTAAAGCCCAGTGTATTTCTATCCTATCTCAATTCTAGCTATTTAAGTTATAATTATTTGGTTACTTTGAATTGCCTAATTTTTAAATATATGTGTTGTGAATGGATGGGTTTAACTATGGCAAAAAGAAAACTAAAACCATAAAGCAACATATGTTCTCATATATCACAAAACAGGCTTTATCTAGCAAGATATCCAAGAAAAAAGAAACCACATGAAGTTACAGGTGGAATGCTTTTTCTAAGATTGTATCACCTACATGGAGGTAAAAATAATAGTGTGGATTAAAAACTAACATGACAACATAATGGGGTTACATAATGTGTAGTTCTTTCTTTGGAACTGGACAAAGTAGGAATGACATTCCATTGCATTCTTTCCAGAGTACTTCTGGCCTTGTGGGTGAGAGAACATTAGGACCACAGGGCCATTGAACTTCTGCAGGAAAGTTAATGCAATTCAAGAGTGGTTACACCCTGACATTTTCAACTAGGAAGCCACTGTACCAGAGCTAATTTCTGAAGGTCTTAGTGAGGAACTACCCACATCCACCACCGTGAATACTCACTGTCTGTAGCTGACTAAGACGACCAGGATGGCAGGGATACAACAGAGGATGATGATGAAGGCCAGAGCCAGTAGGGCCCCTTCTGTGTACCCCAGGCTCTCCCCTCGTTTCTTTATGCTAGTTACGGCCTCTGGCGTCCGGATCTCTAGAATGCGTCCTCCCTCCCCATAATATGGCTGGAAGTCTTTATTGATATCCAGAAGCTTGCCATCCAAGAACCTTTATGGTAAGAGAAATAATAAAACTGATGGTATTAGGAGAAGCCTATTTAAAGATATTAAACTAGTAACATAAATTAATATTTTGAATTAAAACACATTGTCAAAGTCTTATAACAAGAAAATATATATAAAAAGCATGAGCAATAAAGACTGACCGTACATCTTAAAATCATTGCACTCTCTGGGAGAACAGACTGGAGAAAACAATTATTATCAGTTGAACTTAGTATATTGAGATACTGATAATGTTCTAGTTATTCAAATGGAGTAAAATGGAATATCCAAATTATGTAGCACAGTTTAAAATCACACTCATACATCATGTCCCTTTCCCCGATGTCTTGAAGATAACCCTATAAGCACAGTACATGACAGTACTGACTTGCTGCTGGCCAGACACCTGCATTGTGATCCAACAAACCAACCTGAATCGTTAGACTCACAGTCAATATCCATTTTTCAACATATCCTCTTAACTGTTAACATTCTCAAATCTCATAGTAGTAACTACTAATAACATCTCACTCAGAATCTCAGAATGTAAAGATAGGTGTAGTAACCATTGATTATATTGTGGTATTTACAAAGCTAATAGTTTTCTTTGGAATTACTAACTATTGTATACTACTTGTGATTATGCAGCACAAGCAAAATAATTGTCTTCTTTAATGTAAACATAATATCATAAATGTTGAACAAGACAAAGAAATGTGAAAGAAAAAAATAACTCAAAATTTCACCACTAAAGTATAATGGTGATTGCCAGAAACCAGGCAAGCAGGTGGAGGAGAAGATCAGGCCAGTGTGGGGTAACTTCAAGTTATTCCAGAGGGATAGGGACTCCAGAGAATAACTATATACTGTCTATTTCACAACACCAGAAAAAGGGATTCAGAATGCTTTCATTGTAAAGGATGATAAGTCCTTGAGAAGGTAGACAACCTGACTGAACAAATACCCAATGTGTACATACCTTGAAACATCACATGATATGCCCATAGTATGTATTATTTTATGTTTTTATGTATCAATGAAATGAAGAAAATAACATAAGGGCCAGGCAAGGATCTAGGGTCTGTAATTGCAGCACTGTGGAGCTCAAGAAGGGGATCACCAGTTTCAGCCAGCTGGAGAGCCTGTCTCAAAAATTTTAAAATAAATACACAATGACAGCTTGGGCTACAGTGGCACCTTGTCTCAAAATATTTTTAAAATAAAAATCCAAATCAAAAATAGCCAAATGCTACATTTGTTAATATAAAAGTATATTTTCACATGTATAACTAGCATACTTCTTAATATCTTCTTGACAATTTTTGCTCATATTTTTGTTGGCCTTACCAATTTTCCATTTACATTCAATTACTATTCTGCTCAAAATGCATAGAATAAATGATACTTAGTATCAGATGTTTATTCTAATGACTATTAGTTTTCCAATTTAAGAACCCTAGTGGCGCAGATTATCCAATTTCATTTTTGAAGCTCCAAACTTTCTTAACTAAAGTTTCCATAAATCAATTTTAATGCATTTTTGCTAATCTACTTTTATAGATAAAATGTACTTTGTGGCGAAATTTAAATACCTAATAAAATATTTTAGGTGTTTGCTTAAATGGTGATCTGTATTCCATTTGCATTTTTCTTTGGTGACTAGAGTACTGTATTTCAGATGCCTCAAAAATCTACTGAAGATAAGGGATGATCTTGCATACCTATGATCCCAATACTCAGAAGGCTGAAGTAGGAAAAATACTGTGAGTATGAAGCCAGCCTGGGCTACAGAGGAGTTTCCAGGTTAGCTTGGACTAAAATGAGGCTCTACCTAAAAAAAAAAATCTACTGTAAGAGTTCAGATCTGTGATTCTGTCTTAAAAAAACAAAGGCAAGAACATCTGTGAAAATAAGTACCATATTTAATAAGAATATCTGTTTTTAAATGGTCTTGATATTAAATTACCATTCAATTGCTGCTAAAGAAGGGAAAATTTTATTAATAAAATTAATTTTATTAATTAAAAACTTAACATTAAATAAATTTAGAATTTATAGTCAGGTATGGTGGCACGCACCTTTAATTCCAGCACTTGGGAGGCAGAGGTAGGAGGATCGCCATGAGTTCAAAGCCACCCTGAGACTACATAGTAAATTCTAGGTTAACCTAATCTAGAACAAACCCTACCTCAAAAAAAGCAAAAAAAAAAAAAAAAAAAAAAAAAAAAAAAAAAAAAAAAAAAAAAAAAAAAAAAAAAAAAATAGAATTTATGTACTTTAAAAAAAATGGATAAACAGGTATTTACTAAACAAATGTGCACATATATACAAAATATAAATATTTATATGCTACTTAGTATGTATAGATAAATAAAAATGAGTTATAAAATTGGAAAAATATTATGTACAGTACATATATAAACTAGAACAGAATTTCATTCCAACAAGCTGCACGACACTAGGTGTCGCTAGAGTACACCAAAATTCAGAGCTGCTTTAAAACTTCTGATGTAGATTCTATAGTCGCATTCTATTTAAGATTACTCTCTCTCTCTCTCTCTCTCTCTCTCTCTCTCTCTCTCTCTCTCTCTCTCTCTCTAGCTCAGATATTCAAGTTCACATCAGGGTGAGATAGCTCACAGAATAGACAACATGAGAGTGGGTTTCCCTTGCTACCATCCAAATCAAAAGGAAAACCAGTTTCCAATTTTGCTTTTTTATTGTAGCTATAATAAAGCTGGATCTCTTTTTAGCCTTCAAACTTGCAACAATTGTTACATGCAAACCCTTCACCAGTAATCTATATTTTCCTTCCATAGCTCCAGGGCGTTAAAAGTAGAGTTGGCTGTATTGGCTTCTAACTACCACAGACCCTCTGCTGCAAAGCAGGGAAAGCCTGATGTCAGTCCCATGTTAACCTGCAAATGAGTGTGAGGCTTGTGTCTGTTTTTCACTTGAAGCCCTCAGTTAGACTCTAGTTAGATTACACACTATTGTGCTATTGTCACTTGGTGCCTGTGACAGAATCACTTACTTGAAAAGCTCATTTCTGTCAATGGCTCTATTGGTCTGAGGGTCGATGGCATAGACAGTCAGGTCACTTTTGGTGTAATCTTCTAGAGAGAAGGCATCCCCATGGCGGCGAGCACCAATGGAGTCCACCACAACCTTGGCACCGGGAATTTGCTCCTGAACATAGCGATCCAAGATCCTGTATATCAGAACAAGTACAAACATGACATCCTGATAGGCTTTCTGGGAATAAGAATCACCCTCAACTTAAAATAGCATTTTTGTAAAGTGAAAAGTTACGACAGCCTGGGTTCACTATGTTTACTCAATAGGAACAGCTGAAAAAGTTCTCTATAGATTTCAGCAACTAACTCCCAGTAATGCTGGAAGCCAAACAAGGAAGGATTTCATCGACCATGTTCTATGAAGGCCCAGAGTTCTGATTTTATGTTACTATTTGATCTTTTATGTGGCTCATGGGAAATGTTAGTTGTGTTATGAAAACAAAGATGATTATATTTGAAAGGAGCAATGAGACATGAGTATTCTTCACTTTATTGGGTAACTGATATGAAAAATTACAATTCCCACAAAGTCTATAGTATACAACATCTAACAGAATGTTAACATGTAGAGAGGGACAGTTCACCTGTTCCAAAGAGTATAAAAAGATCTTTAACACAAGAAAACAATGAAACAGCAGAGACATGTCAACATTGATAAATTAAAAGATTAATATAAAATACTGCATGCAAATCTCAGAAGCCCTTCAGATCTAATCTAATGGATATGAAATACAACCTCATATGAAATGAGTTATATTTAACAGAACAGAAAGAAATGATGTTAATTATTAGATAATTTTCTAGAAATTGCCATTTTTTCTACTTCCATAACTTGTTTAGTTGAAATAATTACTATCATTGAAGTTACTTGTTTTTCATACTTCAACAAATAAAATTTTCTTTTAAATTTTTTTATTAACCACACTTTATTACTAACAGTTGTAGATTATTATTAAAATATATAGTAATTATTTATGGATATTTAGGTAGGGCTAAATTGATTGTCACTATATGTGATTTTTTTGAGATAGGATTTCCCTATGCAGTTTAAATTGGCTTAAATAATTATTAATTAATAAACAGCCCATGGAGCCTGAATATGCTGGCACACATCCATAATCTCAGCACATGGGAGGTGGAGTTCAGAGGATCAGGAATTTAATGTCATCCTTGGTGAATAACTAGTTTGAGGCCAACTTGAGCTGTATGAGAATCTTGAACTCACAATCTTCATGCTGTAGCCTCCTGAGGGCTGGGATTGCATGTATGCATCATTATCCAATGGATCTTAAAATCCATTACTCTACATTTAATGTTCCTTCTGAGGTCTTTCTTTGATACATCTAGAAATAACTTTGTTGCAGAAATTAAATGGTTCTACTTTCCAGACTATTAAATATATATTACCATAAGATATTATATACGCATATGTGTATGTATCTTTGCTCTTATTAAAAGAACAATCAAGAACTAAAATTTGGAAGAAATTTCTGTAATGGTGCATTCCAGAACTGCCAATTAAAGTGAAAAATTTTTATTTTTGGTTTGATAGATCCTAAAGTTTTATAGACCAGCAGAGTTGAAGGTTCTCTCATTAAAGTACTATTCATTCTTTTCCTTTCATCTCCCTGCACACATTCACTAGTTCGTCACTTTTCAATCTTTTCTGATGAGATCCTCTCAGAAGAACAAAGAGAATATGGAAACCAGTTTTGAATAAATTAACTTTGCAAGTACAAGGAATATTTAAATGCATACTTCCTGGGACAATGAAGAGAATGGATGCACAGGAAACATAAACTTTTTCAACTTTGGTCAAACTATATTTTATGATTGGTTCCCTGAGAGATGTATGCTCAAATAACAAAAGAAAAGCAAGAGAATTGCACTCTCTACCTGTTATAGCTACAAATAGCAATGGAGCTCAGAGGTTTGGCTTCAGTTTTCAACTCTTTTCCATATCAATTGCACTATATAAGATAAGTAATTATTCATATTCACAGTCTCAGTTTCCTTTAAAACAAAATGGAAAAACCATCTCCTGCATGGAGTCATCCATGTATTAAATATACTAAAACTTTAATTTTTAGAGATTTTATCACAAAGACGTATTCAGATTTTTGGCTAAAACCTCTCCCATGTGTTCTCTCCACATTGGTGGCTGGAAAACTCTTTAAGTCCCCATTTTCCTTTAAAAAAAGTCTCCCACTATACCTTAACCTCTGGTTGTCTATGATTTTAATTCTTTAACTTTGTAGACAAGAATTCAGGTACTCCTTAAATTTTGAGGTACATCAAATTTTTGCTGGGTATTATCTAAATTCTAATCCCCAGTTCAGGCCACATCAAAAATACATGTGCTGGGCCCGAACCATGGATTGAGAAACTGACCATTCCGTCTCTACCTCTCAACTGTCTCCATCCTTGTTCTTGATCTCAACTAATTGATGGATATGTGCTGCATGAAAATGTACAGCCAGGCTCTGTATTCAGAAACGAGCTCCCCTGAACCCAGAGCCAAAGCAGGCTTTGGGTCAATACTTGTTTCCTAGTGTTTTGCCATAAGCCAGACTGGCCCTCTGGTAAATGATGAATATAAGGGAAATCAGAGCACAAGGGAATGTGTATCTTCTTTGTGGTCTACTGAAGTCCATGGTCAAACGGGTAAACTGAGTAAAAAATAAAGAGAATGTTTAGAGACACTTGCTCCTGTAAATGCTACATGTTTCCTGTTTTGCTTATAAATAAAAATAGGGGATATAGGTTCTGTGTTAAGGATAACAGTTCCTTTTTTCTGATCTCACCTATAGTTACCTCTGTCAGAAAAAGCTCTAATCAGCAGGGAAACATTAAAATGAGTAAACTGAGTCAATATACTTGATCAGGTTATGAACTCCTTAAATAAAACAACCATTAGGCTTGCCTAGAATGTATATTGGATAAAACAGGCATTGCCATAGAACTGTTCTTAAGAAAATCAAATGATTAAGTTATTAAAACACCTGATATTTATTTTTTTCTTTTTTCTCCCTTTTATGGTTGCTTCTCTTTTAAGTTAAGGTCTTAATAAGGACTCTATATAATGTGGATAAAAGGAAATTGTAAATTCTGGATGTTGTAATATGATTAATAACAGGGAATTACTTCAATGGCACCTTTAAATCCATAGTTACCAAGATTTTTGGTGGACTCATTGGTAAGAACTTAAATTCATAGACCCCCCCCCAAGGTCCCATCAGTAAGAGTTTAAAGACAGTAAAGACCAAAAATTCCTTTTACAACAACAAATCCTGCAGTCAGTAGACCACTCTGAAGCATTTCTAGACAAAGCGGGACCTACATGCCAGACTCCCACAGAGGGGAGGAAGGAAATAGAGTCCCAGAAAAAAACCCACCCGCAGATTAGTCATTAGACTACATAAAACAAGAGTAAACCCAAGTCTCTACTCTTAGTTCTAATCATAGCCTCTGGCACTTCTCATAGTGAAACATGTCATGGGGAACTGGGGGAGGTCAGGAGAAACCTCAAGTTGAAGACTGGCCACCTAGGGGGTGGCATGACCTCTGGGTGGACTCTCCTTGCTTCAGGAGACACGTAGGACACACTACGTGGCTACTTTAATTTGGGAAAAAGCCAGAAATTTTGGGTCAAGGCTCCTGTAGAAAGGAAATCCCCAAATTTATTTTTCCAAATCCGGTTCTGAAGGGATGTCCCCCTTCCCATGGAAGATGTGAGACAGATTTGGGCATAATCTGACTCTAGATTCTTCCCACTCTCTCTTTTTCCGTTTTGTTTCAGATGGGCCATTTGGCTTCCAATACAGCCCCAAAATCTTCTCTAGACCCAAGAACTGGGCCCCTTTAGATTCGCTAAACCTTAATGTTCTATTGTTAAAAGGCTTGGCCCAAATAAAAATGGCCAACACAGGCTGTTTTATATGTCATATAGCCGGGAAGAACAAAAACTGTCCATTGCCTTTCTCCAAAGCCTCAAGGAGACAATTAGGAAAACATACTAATTATGTTATAGAAACTTTTGTGGCTGAACCAAACCAGAGCTTAAAGAATAGCTGCTCCAGGGTAAACTTCTGCTTATTATAATTGGGAAGACAAAAAAGAGAGAACAAAAGGGAATCAAAAGGAAAATAAGGAGATACACAATAGACATCACCACCACCATCAACAACACAAAAAGGTTGCTTAGTGAAGACCCCTTCATAAAAGGACACCTTGGAGGATTGCTTTCTTTGTGAACAAAGAGGGACATGTTTATAAAAACTGTCCCCCCCCCAAAAAAAAAAAGAAAAAAAAAAACTTTGCCAGGCCCTCTTGAGACCATATCCTAGATGCGAAGGTTTTAACCATTGGAAAATCTGAGTTTTGTGGCTAAAGTTACTCATTACCAGTTCACTAATACTATTTTGTTCATGGTTTAAGGAAACAACGGGCTTTCTAAGGTACTCTTCGAAGTTAGCTATGTTTCTTAGTCATGGTGTTAATTATTGGAAAAACTGAGTTTTTAAGATAAAGGTTCACTTACTAGAGCTAAGGTTCTCATCCCTAAAAACATTGTGATTTTAAAGATGGTTTTTAATTTGTTTCTGCTAATTCTATAAATGGTCATCATCAGGCTTATTTTGTAAATTTAAATGATTTATTTTCAGTCATTGTGGCTCTTATCTTCCTGTTAGGTAAAATATGTTAGAATAGTTTACTTAAGCTTAATCAAATGTAAGTCATGTGTAAAACATAAAATTGCTTTATATTAATAAGGATTTCTACTGTACGTCAGATTAATTACTACCCAAGATTAAGCTAACAACACTGGTTGTCAAATGGTGTTTTCTCTTTCAAGACAGATTCATCAAGGATTATATTAGAACTCAGCTGTTTTAGTACAACAATGACCAGACTCTGCTCTATTGTGGGTAATCATATAATCTCAATCAGGATTTTATTTAAACAATTGTCTTATTTTGGGTATCTCAGGTTTATTGCTTCTAAATAAATGAACCCTGAAGATATATTCCCTGCTCCAGGGTACAGCTTCAAGCTCAGAGGGGATATCGTAAGTAGGGGGTAGATTTGAGAGGGGGAGGGTAAGGTAGGGAGGGAATTTTCACGGTTTCTGGTCTATAATGATGGAAGCTGTCAATAAAAAGTTTTTTAAATATTTTATTTATTCATTTTCAAGGAGAGAGAGAGAGAGAGAGAGAGAGAGAGAGAGAGAACGAACACACCAGGGCCACCATCTTGTGGGTCTGGCTTATGTGGGTACTGGGGAATTGAACCCAGAGCCTTAGGCACTGGAGGCAAGTGCCTTAACTGGTGAGCCATCTCTCCAGCCCCAATAAAAAGTTTTTTTAAAGATAGAAAAAAATAAAAATTAAATTACATTTAAAAAAAGAAATGTTTCTGCAGTGCTGGCATAATTGTAAAGCAGTATATCCTGAATAAAACAGCATGCATGTTTCTCAAAAGATCTTAAAGCAATAGAATTACCAAAGAATCCAGCTATAACATTTCTGGGCATATATCTAGAGAATTGAAAGCAGGGCATGGAAGAGGTATATGTGCACCTATACCCACAGCACCATATTCCCAAGAGTTAGGAGATGGAGACATTCCAAATGCTTATCAATGGCTGAGTGGATAATCAAAATGTGTTAAGCGCATACAGTGGATTAATATTTGGCCCTAAAATCCTGCCATATGCTCTGAGTATTAAATATATTATCCAAAGCCATAGAGCTGTAACAGGATCCAAACATGAATGTTTGAATTCATAAACTATTCCCCAATATAGGCTATATTCTCTTCAAAGACTGAAAAATATGGCATCTCTCTACCTAAATCTATAGGTTTATGTTTATGTATTTCAGTCCTATTTATATAAAATGCTTATCATCCACTGAATTTTTCTAATTTTTATTGCCTTAGAGACTTCAGTCTTCACAGTAATCTTGTGAGTTTTATTCACTCTTATCAAAAAATGATAAAACTGAGTTTGAGAAATATTATTTAATATCAATGATGTCAAAATTCCTCTACAACAATACACATGTTCCTAAAGGAATTTTCTCATTCATCTCACATTCACTTAGTAGACACTGAGTCTTATAAATTATTATGAAATATAGCAGTGTAATATATTTTTCAATATAAAGAAAAGGACATAATGTTTTTTGTTTGTATAAAGTATCCATTCAATAAAATGCATCAACTGCTTTCTGCACAACGTGGGCTCACCATTGAAGGGACAGTTCCTCCTTAGGGAGATTCTGTTCTAGAGGGAAATGATTAGATAATGCATATGCATCAGCCATGTCCTGCTTGGTGACGTTCCCTGCTCAGTGTTAAGGAAGCAGAGGAGATGCTAATATTCTAGATTGATTAAACATACATATATGAGCATTAATTGTTGTCTGCTTCCTCACTACAGAGTAAATGACCTGTTGCCTCACGTTCCTACTGCCATGCCTTCCCTACAGTGATGGACTGTACCTGGAACTATAAGCCTAAACAGAACCTTCTGCATATTATGTTTGTCTTAATTTTGTTTTAAGACATAGAACTTTGAGTTTTTGTATAACCTAGCACTATGGGCCCTAAGCACATATTCAAATCATGTATCCTATGATCTCTTACTAATGTGCTAAAATAAAATCTCAAAGCACTTGGAATAACATCTTTCATTGTTATTTGAAAGTACTTTGAGTATCTTTGCTTATCATGCAGAACTGTTCTAAATATTTCTTAATCTGGATATTGTAATGATTAAAATGGCTTAGGCAAATTAAAATTAGAGTCATATGAATATAAGTCATAATTATAAAAGCCATTACTCTGTAAGATCTTCTATTTTTTTCTCCACTAGAGTCGGAGGCACATTTGACACAATGACCTGCATATCCAGCTGATTCACCACAGAGACCTGAAAACAAAAAACAGAACCCATTCAATTTTGCTCTCTAAAATTGCTACAATCAAAAAAGATTACAGTATGTCTTCCCTACTATCTATAGATCCAGTAGTTTCTCACTTCAACTCACTGTCAGATGATTTTTGAAAAATGCATAATTTCTCCCAGCCATTACAGATTAATATTGTTGACAACAGTGGAGGGCATGCTGCTTACTTAGAAGTTAAAATGCTAAGGGTTTCCAAATTTTGACTTTGTGTTTGCTTCTTTTATTTAATTACCAAGACAGTAGAGAAAGAATTTTGCTGTGTTTAATTTCATTAATGAGGACAATTAGCACAACAAAGCATAGTCTATTTGGTTTTTCTAAATACTGAAGAGTTATGTATTTGCTGCAACTACAAACCTGAGCTAGGACAGTTAGGTGCCCAACCGATTACTGTATATCATCATGGCTAGGTTGAACATGTACATGAAACAGCATATGGAGCTAAAGTGAGCTGCATATTGCGTTCATTTAACATTTATTTAATTCCATGTTCTCATACAAACCAGTGTAAATTAATAGCAGTAATTTTGGGGTAATAACACACTACTTGCTTTTTTTCTTCAGAACTGTTGAGGTTTCAACTCTAACTCAAGCAGCAACCTTCTAGGCAGTTATAAATATTACTCCAATTTAGAATAAAAAATCATAGACCACCTGGAATGTTCTTACTATGTGGACAATGGGTGCAACACAGTTACTGTCTGGTAACTGATCCTGGGAAAATGCAGGTGGTCTTATCCCATAGCCTATGTTGTTTCCTGTCACCAAATATTTATAGAAGTATGTGAAGTCAACTCATAGCTTTTCTTGCACATATTTTATACTATTAAAATAACAATGCATATGCA
Organism: Zapus hudsonius; assembly: GCA_004024765.1. Taxonomy (NCBI): domain Eukaryota; kingdom Metazoa; phylum Chordata; class Mammalia; order Rodentia; family Dipodidae; genus Zapus; species Zapus hudsonius. The sequence continues at coordinate 2,628 of PVHP010010743.1, read as the reverse complement.
ACAGAAACATGAATTGGACACTTTGAGTTGATTATATTTATATCCAAATATTCCGACATAATTTATGATAGGGGATAAATTCAGATTACCATATAGCTTTTATATAGGCTCAAATTAACCATGTGTAGTTACCTTATCAGAGGTCACAAAACCTTTTGGAATCAGGCAAGTACTTAAATGACTAAAGCAGCCAAAACCATAAAGTGAGAGGAAGCATTAGAGTGTAGTGAGTCTGAGACACTCCTGTGAAGAGTTTGCTTCTCTTAGCTCCTGAGAATATTATCACATGAGAATATTACCACCTGGGAAAGAAGCCCAGACTTGCTGGGTCATTTAGTTTTCAGGAGAAGAAATCAAAAATATTATGGTAATTGATTTCAAATGATTAGAAAAGCTTTTAAACCATTGTATGAGCTCAATAAATCTTCCTGAACACTGTACTAGGCTGAGGATCTGTCTGTTTGGTCCATGAGCAAGCCACAAGCAAGGGCCACTATAGCCCTTTGTTTAATTCAAAGCATTATTTAAAAGAGAATATAGATCTATTTCTGATAAATAAGAACATATGACTAGTTCTAATAAAGTAATAAAGTTAGGCTATTTTAATTTTAAATTGGTTGTCTTATACTTACCTCTGCATAATTTAAAATTTTTAAAAATCTTTGAAATCCGATGTGCCTTCCATACTTACAACAGCCTTCCTAGTGCCCCAGTTCAGTGCCAGGGGCTCAGGAGCTTCAGTGAGTGAGAGCTAGTGCCTTTGGTTTTCCTAATGGGGGACGTGTTTGTCTTTTGATCTTAAATGGTCTCTTAATTACTCCCTTTTTATGAAATGAAAGGAATGGTTTGAAAGCCTTTTAGATAACTGCCTACTTCTTTTTTAATATTGAAGCAAAACTCAAATTCTAGTGTTTTCAAGCCTAGACATGTTATGAAACCTGTATCATGTTCAGCAATATTAAAAAACACATTTATCTTTCTTTCACTTGAATGGCTCTTTTAGCTATCAATGAAATACTATCATTATTATTGTTATTGTTATTAATTTGGGTACGACAGACAGCGTCTCATGTAACCCAGGCTGGCCTGAAGCTTGCTGTGTAGATGAGGATAATCTTGACCCTCCGAATCTCCTAAGTGCTGGAATTACAGGCATGTATCAACAAACTTGGCTCCAAATGAATGACTTTTTAACATGCTGTCTTTGCTGTTTGGATAATATTAGTTCAGATATTTCAAATGGTTACATATTTCATTACACAATATCAGGAAAAATGTGACCACTGATCCCACCAGAAAAGTCTCTAGATAATGAGAAGCTGTCAAGTTTATGGTGAAGATCAGCTTTCCAATGTGCTAATTTTTGTTGAAAAGCTTCACTGAGGACATTAGTTACAAATACTGTCAGACACTTTCTTTGAGTTGACAGGCTTACTTCATTTTTGTTTTAAATGTTTGCCAAATAATCTAGTTGAATGTTCTTTCCAAAATATCTTTTATGAAAAAATGTAGACAATTTAAATTACATCATGCTTTTTCTTGCGATAACTATTATGCCTTATCACAGTTTGCAATTTACCACATAAAAACTGCAAAGATGTTTAGTACCTTTTGCTAGATTGACAGATGAGGGGTGTATAGATAGGCAATATATAGATGATTGATTGGATAGATAATAGATGATAAATAGATACCAATAGATGGATAGAAGATAGGTGACAGATAGATGATAGAAAAAAACATTAATTACTGAGTGGATGTGAAGCTTAGGGGAGGGAGGAGGAGTCAAGACACATGTTGCCACAGGACTTCAGGATTATTTGGTCAGACACTGAAAGAGGAAAGTGATAGGTGTCAGCAATATGATGAAGGAAAAAGGTCCAGCTTAGGAAAAATTACACATATATCACTATGAAATTTTTAAGTAGAATTGTTATCTGACATTCAGGAATGTGCTCTTGGATTTTGAACTTTTTACTGTGTAGATGATATTTAAAGTGATAGTACTGAGCAAGCTTACCAAGGAAATGAGAGCAGACAGAAAAGACAGTACATGTCTGAGTTCCAAGGTACATAATACTGTAAGCTAATAAGAAAATGAATAAGTAAATATAATAAAAAAAGAGTGAACTCAGAATAAACCATATGCTAGTGGCAGGGTACTGGAAAAATTCATAATGACACTAATTCATACAATTCTGCAAGTTTTTCCAAACATAATCAGCATGGAAATGGGACTGATGGAAGAAGAGTTAGATTTCATTACATTTACAGCTTTTCCAGGAAGCACAGTATAGAAAATGGCACTGAGAGGTTTTGTGGTGTAAGCTCTCTGGACTCTGAATCCAGAGAATGGTAGTGCTAGGTATCAAGTTAACTAGAGGAGGGAGGCCTAGAGAATGGTAATGTGTTTTCTCCTAAGTGTGTTTGTGAGGGGTTTTCCAGAGAGGATCACTGAACTGAGTGGGGACTCCTTGCCCTAACCATGGACAGGTGCCATATAGTTGGCTGGGGCCCAGATGGAGGAATGCAGCACATGGAAGGGAACCTCTCTTTTTCCTCCCTTTTTTCCTGATGAGGATGATGGTTAGACTCAGGAAGTAGCAAGCATTGAGAAACGAATGTCGT
>PVHP010010742.1:0-46926 GCA_004024765.1 Zapus hudsonius | reverse complement strand
CCATGAGTCTTTATTTCTCCTTCTTGTCTTTATACTTTTCTCACACTAATCTCTTCCTCTTTTTTTCCTCTCTATCCTGGTGAGAACCAAAGACAAAGAGACAGATGAGGGCTCTGCTCTCTCTGAGGTGCTGGAGAGCGAAGTTAGTTACTATTCTTCTTCAGGTATTTCCCTTAAAGAGAAAACAGAGAACCTGACAGATCTGAGGATGGTAGATGCCGGTATTATCCAGTACCAACTACACCTCAGTGAAGAGCAAAGTGGCTCCATGTTGGAGATACTGAGGAAATAGCCACTGGTACATGGATTTAGACACACAGACACACAGGCCCAGTGGCTCTCATTCTGCAGCAGGCATTTCCTGAGACACTGGATATAATTTTCATGAATTTTTAATGTTTTGCTCACCACATTAAGTTTTTTTAAAAAAGGATTTAATGTTAAAATGGAGAAACACGGGGCTGGAGAGATGGCTTGGGGCTGGAGAGATGGTGTTTGCCTGCAAAGCAGAAGGACCCAAATTCGATTCCCCAGTACCCACATAAAGCCAGATACACAAGGTGGCACATGTATTTTGAATTTGTTCGCAGTGGTTGAAGACCCTGGCCTGTGCCCCACTTAAATAAATAAATAAAACATTTTTTAAAAAACAGAGAAACACTGTATGAACAAATCTTGTGTTGTTACACCCATTTGCCTCCTCCTTGACCCCAATCCTCTGAGGACCCTCCTCAATGGGATTGCTGGACTTCTCCATGGGATGGAGGGCTGTGAATTGTACAAACAGTAGCCAGTTTTTTTTTTTTCTTGTTTTGAGGTAGGCAATGCCTCTGAGTATTCCCCCCACCATGGCTCTTAAAATCTTTCTGCCCCATCTTCTGCAAAATTCCCTGAGTCATGGTGGGTGAGTTTTAAGTCCGCTTTACTATTGAACTATTGAGTCTCTGGGTTTCTACTTTGGGCTATTTTGAGTATCCTCTGTTTCTGTCCCATTACCTTTTCATAGGTTGTCTGACTTGCTGTGGAGGTAGCACTCTTGCTCACCTTGCTACTTCCTCTCATCTGGGCTCTAGATGATGAGTTAGGGGTGGTTCTTCTGCCTGGATGTCAGCCATCATCTCAGGTCCTGTTGGTGGAATTGGGTTGTCCTCGGTTCTTGCTGCCTTCTGAAAAATACAAACAGAAATCTCCAACGAGAGTGAGATCAGCATAGGCTAACTTGGACAAATATTATTAATTTGGTGAGATTATACTGGATGTAGCCTCTCTGTAGACCCCTGGTTATTGGGGACTTCTCCTTGGAGTCCTGGTTCTTGGTCTCCATAAGAATTTGCCTGGAATCCCAGTTCCAGCTAAGGGTTTCTTGCCACCAAGTGGATTGTTTAGCCAACCAGAGAGCTGTTGATTACCCACCTAACGTGATGGGCTGTTCCATGTGTTTTGTGCAAATTTTAGTTAGAATAAATTATGCTCTGGTTCAGATGTGTCACTGATTTTTGGAGCAGGCAGGGACAGGAGAAGATGGCCCTGGAGAGACGTAGCAGTAGTAAGGATTCCCTGCACCAATTCCCTGAGAGCCTTCATCTAAAGGGAATAGAACATAAAGGGAATAGAGGGTAGAACATATTTGGAAAGAACCCACAGACACCCAAGTAACTGTCCCTGTCTACTCCAACAGGAAATCCTTTGGCAATTGTCCCTTATTTGTGTGAAGGAACTTCTTGGTATCTTCTTGATTGATCTAGGGTGGTAAGAACACGGAATCCCAGCACATTTAGGTTTTATGATTTATCCTCCAAGGGTTTTTGTATGCTAGAAACTAGGTTCCCAGAGTGGGCAATGTTAAAAACAAGTGGGATCTGTAAGTGGTGGGACCTAGTGGGAAATAATTAGGTCATTTGGAGGCTGCCCTTGGGAGAAATTGATCTAGCACTCATCCAACCAGTGAGAGCGGCTCTAAGAACTAGCCCTCCCAGCTGGGGTTTCCTGTGTTCTCTTCCTCTCACACACGTGCTCCCCATGATGCTATCCTTCTCAATGTGGTGCAGCCAAGGGAATGTCTGCTGAGTTAAATCTTCCCCTATTTTAGACTTTTAATCTCCTAATCTGTGGGATAAATAAACTTTAAACTTTGTAAATTATCCAGCTTTAGTTATTGAGCTGTAACAGTGGAAAATGGCCTAATACAGAGGTGCAGATGGAGAAATAGTGAAACTATGGTTTTTTTCTGTGTTATCTTAAACCCTTTCTTTACTTGAGACCACAGCATGGATGTTATTCTCCTAGCTAATATAATGTTCTTTTCTAATGTTTGCAAGCTTGTCTCTGATTTCCTGATGCTTTTTGTCTGAGGCTACACAGCTTGTGTACAGTGCATTTCAGGATTACTTTAGCTCAGAGACTCAGAGGGTCTTCCATCAGTTTGCTCTGTTCCATTTCCTGTGAAGTCAGACATTTTTAGAAGGCCATAGATGACCTCGAAAAATTCACCTAAAATTCAGGAGTTCTTAATATTTTTCAAACCCCAAGATCTGCACCAATGTGCCCTAAGATACCTGGACAGTGGGCATTAACTGGGACCTTTAGTTCTCTCTCATACTCATTCATATGTAGAATGTATGTTGTTGCATTTTCTGCATCTTTGAAAACATTAGCTGCTTATTTTCAGCAATTCAGTTCAAACCCTTCAAATGTCTCTTACAGGCTTATGAAGCACTCTTGTAGACACAGAGGGGAGGCAAAGCATAGGAAGGAATTGGGGACTTCATGCTGAGAACGTTTCCCTTTTATCACCTCCACCGACTGAGGCTTGGAGAAACTAATTAATCTCACAAGGCCAACAGACTATGAAAGTCTGTCATTCACAACAAGTTGATGTGACTCCAAAGGCTATGTCCTTGTTTTCCCAAGTTTGCTGTGGAAATAATAGGAACCTCACTTCTGTCTTCAAGGTGCTTTCAGTTGGGAACAGGTGATAATATGTATACAATAACTGCAATTTAAGGAGTAGTCTAAATTTTGACCTACTTGACAAAAAATCCAGGGCTGGAGGAGAATGGCAAATGCAGAAAATCAGGGTTATGTTTGGGTCTTTGTGATTAGGGATGTTGTTACCATGGTTACAGCTTGAACCTCTCTCAACTGTGAATTAAGGTGACAGCACATGCTGGTGTCAAAGATATTCAGGAAACTTTAATCCTTTCAACAGCTGCAAGAAGCAGGCATTGATGTAATTCCCCAATTCTACTCCTTTCTATTGTGGGTTGTGATTTAGTTCTCTCTATGGTCCAGCGGTATATAGCTGACTCCTGTTGGAATCAGTACTGATCTGAGCTGCTTCTGCTGGGTCTGCCTAAGGGTACATTAACACTCACTGTTCCTCAAATGTGGGAATGAGGGATTTCAGAAGTCCCACTGCAGTGCTCTGCAAGGAACTAAACATGCTGGGCAAGTGTGATATCCCAGGTGAATGCCAGATCTGTATTCCCTGAAGCTCTATGAGAGAATCATTACTTCATTCAGAGACTAAAGCTATGGTCGAGGAGAAACAAACCAATTCATAACTGTACCAGGCATATTCCTCTTGTAACTCTTGGGTGAGGCCTTGCATGCTAGATGTGCAGTCCAGGGAACACAGTTGCTGCCAGACCCAAGCAAAGAGCCATTTCACCTTCAGATGTGGCGTTGTTGGGATCAAGTCCACTAGTCTAGATGCCCAGAAGGCTGGGCAGGTAGGTCACCCGTGGCCAGTCAGCTGGGGGTTAAGAAGCACTTGTTCCAGCCATAAGGTTTGCCAAGTGTCTGTGATTTGAGGGACGAGATTGGCCTGGATGGAGAGCCAGGGCCCCTAGCTTGCACCATATTCCTTCACACTAATCTACTCCTTCTGCCAAGTGGAAACCGCTTTCCTGCCACTCAGAGCCAACTGAGAGTACAATGCAGTCTAATGTGCTGCCTGGCAGACCTCATTGCCACTGCAACCCCACATCCCATTTCCTGGACAGCAGATTGGAGCTTGCCTGAGAGCATGAGCTTTGAAGACATGATTCTTTATCAGAAAGGTAGATAACCTAACATGCACCCAGAAGGTAAGACCTGAATGCCATAAGGGTTTCATTAACATTCATTAAATTAGCTCCTTTGTTCAGCTGAACAGCTGAGAAGTCACTCAGATGTGGCCTTCTAATACCACAGAGCAAGCAGTTCTGAAACCCACTGAGATCTTTGCTTCTCCTTCAAGTGTGGCTTTCTTAGAGAGACAGAAACATGGCCTTTCTCTGACCTTCCTTTTCCATCAGGAAGTAGGAAAGGCAACTGGAACCTGACTTCAGAAAGCATAGTAAATTGAGCATTTCAAATTGGTGCCAGGAAACTTGGAGCTCTGATTTTGGTCTATGGTGCTCTCTTTTTAAAAAAAATAATTTTACTTTAAAAACATAGACAAAACATAAAATGTACATATTTATGGGGTACCGTGTGATGTTTCTATGCATGTATACATTGTGTAATGTCTAGATTAGTTTAAACCTACCTCTTCTTGGCTTATATAATGATATCTGCTTCTATCCATCTTGTCATAAATATTTTTTATTTATTTATTTTTTGCAAGTAAAGAAAGAGAGAGCACACACTAGGGCCTTTTGCCACTTCAAAAGTTGCTTGCAGCACTTTGTGCTTCTGGCTTTATGGGTACTGGGGAATCAAACCCATGTTTTTGATGTCAATCAAATTTTTCTCCATAAGTTCCATTCTGATGTTTATGCTTGTCTTTTTTGACTTTTTGCATTTCAGCCATTATGTTCATCATGGTCTCATTGCAGTTATGACAGGGAGTTAGATTGTTCTTATTTGGGATTGTGATCTTGATACCCCCCCCCCCACACACACACACATTCTCATTGGCCTCTTCCCTTGTGGGACTAGAAGTCCTAGGTTGAGGGGGGTCTCAGCTTGACTTGTATTTTTTTTTTCATTGGTTTCTTCCCATTCCTGTATAAGGGTCTAACTTTCTTGATGTGGGAGCCAATACAAGTTTTAGTTGGTTATGCAGGGTGTGTTCTGTTCTGTGTACCAGTTGGATTTGGGATAGTGCAGTAACCTCAGATGTGTAAGTTGCAGGGGTTATGGATGTGTCAGCAGTTCTGGGTTTCTGTCTGGCATGTGATATATTATAGGGGTCAGAGATCTTCCTCAGCTGTAGTCACCACTGTGTTTTGCTACTGGTGCTCAGGGGTATTCAGAGCAGGACTACTTGCTCACTTCCCCCTCTGTATCCCTTCTGGGTGGATTTTAGAGACCTCCTTGTTATATGTCTGGCAGGTGTCTGCCAGAGGGCTTTTGCAGTCTAGCTTATATTTGGAGTGAGGTCCTCTGGGGGTGCTGTTAAGTGTGTTCCACCTGGAACAATGTTATACTATTACATTAATACTCTCCAGGTAACTCTTGGGTCTGATATGTTCTGTCTTGAGGCAGGATCTACCATTCATCAGGCTGGAGCCCCATGCACCTTAATGTTCAGGCTATGGTCACCAGCCTGGCCCCCTCCCTAACTGTGGAGCTGCAGGTGCTAATCCCTTCACTTCCCCCGGATCTCCAGACAGGAATAGGCCTTGGTGCTCTTGACTAGTCTGGAACGCATGGGAGTCAGTTCGACCCATCCCCTTTAGAGAACAGCGCTGTGCCCGCAGGGATGGTACAGGGGGCACAGCTGTGCCTACGGGGAGCACATGGGGCTGGGTTCCTTCTTCCCTTGAGGGGGCAGTGCTGTGCTCCATTCATCCTTTGATGGACAGTGGGCTGTATTGTTTCTTAGCAATTGTGAATAGTGCTGCAGTAAACACAGGAGTGCAGATCCTCCTTTTACATGTTGGTTTCATTTCCTTTGAATAAGCACCCAGTGCTGAGGTTGCTGCATCCCAGGGTCGTTGTGATTCTTTGAAGAAACTCCATACAGTTTTTCATCAAGGCAGCGCTCATGCTCATTCCTACCCGTGGTGTGCAAGGCTTCCCTTTTCTCACACCCTTGCAGGCACGTGCCATCTTGGGTATGTGCGGTAGACTTTGCAACGAGATGATAGTCATGATTTACAATTCCCTGGTGATCAGTGGTACTACTTACTGACTTATTTTGTGAATACCTGCTAGCCATTGATTTCTCTTTTGCGAGTTGTCTAATTAGTCTATTGTTCTTTTTGAGATTTTGTTTTTGAGATCATGCCTCGGTGAATAGCTTTTAGACATTTTTTTTAAAATCATTTTTTGGGGTTACCTCTTTGTTGTTTGTTTACTTTGCTGTGGAGAAGCATTTGAGTATGAGGTGATCTCACTTATTTTTGGTTTTATTTCCTGTGGTTTTGGAGTCTTTTTCAAATATCCTTGCCCGTTCCAGTGTCCAGATGCATTCCTCTGTGTCTCCCCTAGCACTGTCATAGTTTCTGGTCCTAATTTATGTTGAGTTGGTTTTCATAACTGGTGACGGACAGAGACCAACCTCTATTCTTCTGCCTGTGGACATCCAGGTTTTCTAGTATCACTATTCATTACTGTGATTGTTAGGAACAGTAAGAAACTAAAGAAGAAAATCTACTAATCAGAAAATTAGATACAACTCTATTCCCCCCACATTAAGCATTTGTTATATGTACTATTTTATATCTTTCTATACTTCTCTTCTAACGTGTTAATGAAATAATTATTTAAACTATTTTGATTTTAGTCTTCATACTAAAGAGATAAATGTTTTACACACAGTGATTGCAATATCAGAGCAGTCTGGAGTGTCTACTCCTATTTGTGAGCTTTATATCTGCCAGTGTTTTCTTCTTACTCATTCACAGCTCTTTCTTTTAGGTCCTGTTAGCATTTTCTGTAAAGATACATTCTCTCAGCTTTTGCTTATCTGGGAATTCATTTGTAAAGAATGGCTTTGTTGGGTATAGTATTCTTGGCTGGCACTTTGTTTTTCCTTACACCAATATGGAAATTTCAGGCCACTCTCTCTGGTCGAGAAGCCGTCTGTCAGGTGAATAGAAGTGCTCTTCCATGTCATGTGTTTGTTCTTGCTGCCTTCAGATGCTTTAACCTTTGGGGACTGGCATATAATTTGCCATGGAGTAGACTCCAGTGAGTTAAATTAAGACTGATGACCTCCCTATACCTGGATATGGGAAGTTTTCTATTATTATCTCTGAATAAGCTTTTCATTATCCTTTTGACAGTCTTAAATTCCCCTTTGCCCCCAAATACCTGAATACTTGCTATTTTTGTTTATCTCAATGCACCCCCTAGGCTTTCTTCATTCCTCTTTATATAGTTCTTTTTTCTCCCTTGAAAGACAACAACTTTTCCCGTAGCTTCTGACTGAGCTCATCAATTCTTCTGTTTGATCTATTTTGCTATCGAAGCTTTCTGTCATATTTTTCATTTTACCAAGGATATTTTTCAGCTCAAAGATTTCTGTTTCAGATTGTAAGAACCATGGTGGGAGAGATCCACCCAGAGACATCACCTCCCTCAGCTACAACACATAATAGGGGGGCACCTGACTGCTTCCTGTGCTATCCATAACCCCTTACCACATGGATTGATCTAGTGTGCCCACTGAGGAGGATACCCAGTGGATTGGGGACAACGGGGAGGGAAATGGGAATGTTAACACAATATTTGCTCATTCAGTGTATCTAATTTTGGACAATAAAGATAAAAAAGATTTCTGTTTGATTTTTAGAAATTGCTACATCTCTTTGTTTCTCTGCTATAATATTGAATTCTCACTCTATGTTTTCTCAAAACTCATTTAGCTTTTGTTAAAACAGGTGTTTTTAAATCTTTGCAAGCTTGTCTATATTGGTTATTATCTGCTGAGTTTCTGATGTCTTATTTTGACTAATAGATGAGATCATGGTTTCCTGAATATCTATTTTTTGATCACGTTGCTCAAGCTGGTCTTGAACTTGCTATGTCACTGAGGCTAACCCTGAATTCCTGAATCTTCCTGCTTCTGCCTTTCAAATGCTGGGATTATTGATGTGCACCACCATGTCTGGTTTCCTCAGAAATAATTGATACCTGGTGCATAAGATCCGTGCATTGAAGGATCAGATCCATCCATTGAAGGATTAGATCCATGCATTGAAGGATCAGATCTGTGCATCGAAGGATCAGACCAATGCATTGAAGGATCTATTTATTCATTGAAGGATCAGATCTGTGGATTGAAGCATCAGATCTGGGCATTGAAGCATCAGATTCTTCATTCAGGTATTGTAATCTGGCTTTTTTTGCTTGTCTTTCCAGAAATTTTTAGCAGGCTGCTTATTTGTGTGAGCCTGTAGTCACTTCTGCTAGCTGGATGACGCCCCAGGTCCTAACTTCTAGTATGATGCTGTTGGCAGCTGTCACCATTTAAACACTAGAGGGCAATCTAAACTCAGGCTTGCCACAGCTCCATATTTGCTATGCTGTTCAATGTAAACTGAGCGTATCTAAAAGGGGAATTTGGTTCCCACAAGTCTTTCCCTGGGGCTAATTCAGGCTCAGATGCCTCTTCCATAGTCCCAGCATTGTGGTTAGGCACTGTGAAATTCTTCCTGGTTCTGGACAGAATCACTGTGGAAGGATCAGCCCGGGGCTGAACTATCATATCCATAACCCCAGTACTACAACACTGTCATATCCTATAGCCCATGGAGACAGGGCATCATGGGGTAGGAGAGAGGCCACTTCTCTAGTCTGCCTCCTCCAGTAGTGGACTTGTAGCTCAAGACCATTTCAGTGAGCTATAGGTAATGCTGGTCAGAAACGAAATCCAATAAATTGGGGCTCCATCTGACACCAGGGCCCTTGGCCTAGCAATGGGGGTTGTCAGAATTTGTCTAGTTGTTGGTATCTGCCAGCCCAGCATTGAATTCCAAGGTAAGGTCTCATACTTACTACTCTCCAGCAAAGGTATAAGTTGGAAAGATTTTGCAGATTTTTAAGGAAGAGGGAGTGAGTGAAAATAAAGGCCAACATACATGAAGTTATTATATGCAGTTAGTTTTAGAAGGTCATATTTGTGCCTACATGATATCATGTATCCCTGGAGAACCATACTGAAGGCATCCCAATAATGAAAAAGAACAGGAAGTCTCACAAGTCAAAAATCAATAAAGACTGCTTGGTTGTAGAGTACTCAGAGTTGCCTGAATATGCTTTTAAATATCACTTTCCAAAGCACAGAAGGCTTTTCTCATAACAGCTATTGATTAAATAGGTCAATCCCCTACCGCTGTCCATGTTTCTTGAGCTGTGGTGGCCCTGGATAATGATAGCCTAATGGGTCACAGTACTGAGCTTCTGAGCTAAGTGTGACTCCTGTCCCTTTGTCTTATGGGATAAGGGGATTCTGCTGTGTCTGTTACTTAAAAATATTCAGCTCATTAAAGATGGTAGCTGACAAGAGGTCTAACAAGGTAGAAGACAATAGATTGATTTAATTCTTCTGAGCTCAACATCAACATGTTTTTTGGTGACAGGTAAGTATTGACTAAACTAGACCTGAAAGATTAGAGAAGTCAGACATGCAGAAAAATCCTAAGACAAAGGCAACAGTTTTATTTTTTAAATTGATAACAAAAGGTCATTGGATGTCAAGGAGCTCAGGGCACAGCCACCTAGAGTTCTTTCTCACCTTCTTAGGAAATATCACCTACCTCAAGGAATGACGAAAACACATAACACCAAGGAGAGGCAAAGTCTCAGTAACATTACCATGGTTCATAACATGCTGATAAGCACAAGAGCTGAGCAACTGGCCAGAGGTGAGCAGACAAAAAGACTAAGGTAGAATTTTAAGCCAAGAATGAACAAAGCTATTTCCCAATTGAACCGTCCTGTGATCTGAAAAAATTCAGTTTTATAAAATCAACTCTAGTGTATCAACTTACCTCTTGAATTAGCCCCTTGATGAGAATTAATTTTATCATTCATGGTAGGTTCAATATTCAGTAGGTATATATTGTATGACTCTTTTAAGGATTATAGCATAATTTCCTGACTGAATAATGGATCCCAATTAATAATCGAGGATATTTTTCAGCCACAAAGGCAAACCTCAGTACATATAAGTTTTTGAATGATAACATTTACTGTATGCTTCTTTTGTGTCAAGCAATATTCTAAGTATGTTACAGATGTATCTCACTCAGCCCTCATTGGATCATATGAGATAGAGTGACCAAGGGTCAATTAGTTCTCCACAACACTGTTCACTGCCTTCCATCCCCACTGTGCCCTATAGGTTCAGCCATTGTTTTTCTTCCTGAGTACTTTGGTGACATCTGACTATCTCAGCCCTCACTATAAATGGTACATTTAGGTTGCTTTTCCTGAAGCCAAAATAGGTCATAGCTGGTCTAGAAGCAAGTGCTCACCTAGAGTAGGCAAATAATCTGAGTTTCCCCAGAAAGTAGAGTAGCTATCATAGACACTTGGCTTCAGGCAAATGAGCAAGTCTGAGAGAAAGAATTTCATGGGCAAAAACTGCAGGCTACTGTCAGAGCTACTGTATAAGGGCTGCAGAAAGTGCATAGAGCTCCTATAGACTAGATCAAAATGCATCTTTTTCAAAGGAGATAAAGGGAGGATAGGTCAGGAGGCCAACAGGCAGAAGCGGAGTTTGGCAGAGACCAGAGCTCTGGGTGTCTTGAGAAATCGTGCAAAAAAGGAAGGACAAAGCCTGCTGGATGAAGAGAAAGTGCCAGCAAAAGATGGTCCCACCCTTGATTCCCTTTGCTCACAGGCTTTATTATGGTTCTAAGATATTTTTAGCAATGATTTAATAGTTATATTGCAAAAGACTTGCTGGCAAGGCTACATTTGTTACAGTATGTTACCTCTACCCCCACCCTCCCAGCCTCCATTCTGAATTTAGAGCAGACCCAGAGAAAGCATCTCAGAATGTTCTGAGAACCTGCATGACTCTGCCTATTGCTGTGGCCTGGTCCTGACCATGCTGATGTGAGACAGGAATCTGTGCTAATAGGATGTCCCAGCTGGAAACCACATCATAGAGAAACTTCATCAGCACACAGCAACCTGTGTGAGCCAGCTTCCCACCACTGCCCCAAAGGTCCTGACACAATCCACTCTTAAAGGGGAAAGGTAGCCGATCATGGTGGATGGTGTGGTAGAGCAGCACTGCTCAGCTCTTTGCATCTAGGAAGGAAAGAGAGAGGAAGAAAAAGTACAGGATTCCAATGTCTCCTTCAAGGACCTGGCCCAGTTACATCTCTCCTTCTGCTAGTCTCCACCTCCTAAAGCTTTCATCACTTCTCACTAACCTTGCTTGCTTGTGGCCATGCCTTGAACACACAGACCTTTTGGGTGGACATTAAAGGCCCAAACCCTAACAGAACATGTATCCTGTGAACTCATCCTCATTTCAGTTTTGTGACTTCCTTTCTTATTTTTCGTTCTCCTACTGTTGTCTAAAGTAGCATTCTTTGAAAACATCCTAGTCTGATTTCTGTTAAACTGAAGAAGGAAGGGTTGGTCACCCCCAGGGAAGGCTGTTTTGAGGATGATTCTGGATGTATGTGCAAACTGTCTTACCTCAGAGGCTGAGGAAGGGCAGGGGGAGCCAGGCCCAGGCAAGATGAGGCCACTGTTGATGTCTCTGCTCTCTCCTTCCTTGAATATAGGGTGTTGATATTTCTGGTCAGCCTGTTGGCAACATGTCTTATAGGAGCAAGACAGTAGTACATGTTGTTGGTACGGAAGGGGAAGTGGAGAGAGACAAAAAAAAAGTCGGCTTCCTATCCCCCTCCAAATCTGACTGACTTCTTTGGGGTTGAGAGGTCACAGGGAATTGACTGAATTTAAATCTGCCCTTGAAAGTCTGAGTTTAAATTTCAGACATTTGCTAGACAACAGAGGAGGGGTCATAACAAAGCTGGGCTGGGGGTCCTTCACCTCAGTTTTCTTGATGGCACATGAACCACTACAGAAATAGTGTAAAGACTCAAAGAAATAATAGAGATCAATGCTTCACCTGGACCCTAGTGTATAGTTCTCAATGAAAAGCACATAGATGAAAATATATACTTGACTTGAATCCAAGAGAGTGCCTGGCAGACTAGAGATATACAATTATTGCTCCACTGTGTTTAATTGAATCTTCTTATTTTTGGCTTTTTAAAGTGTACATATGAAGTAAGCTTAGCGATGGGGTGGGCATTTCACACAAAGTTCTATATGTTTTTAAAATCATTCTAAAGTAATGAGCTGCTATCATTCATTGTGTTAAACAAGCTCACTAATGACCCATGAGTTATGAAGTTTGAATATGTTTGCTTTTTACACAGATGATAGAAACTAGGAACTGGAAGCAGAAGTAATCTGAGGGCACATGACCAACACTCATTTGGGACAGTTTGTACTCTGTCTGCATTCTGTGTATTGCTGCCAGTGAGTAGAAAGTGAGCTGTGAATGCCAGGCTTTGTCACAGAAGGGTGAAGACTGCCCTGCCAGGTGGGGCCACACATGGCTTTGTTCCTCACCCCCACCCAAGACTGCACCTTCTGAAATGTTCCTTTCACTTCCAAGTAGTAAAACGAACTGCCTGGAAATTGTGAAATTACATCTTAGGTAAACACAGTTCAAAAAGATACAAAGAAGCTGCTAATAGAATAAGAAACAATCAAATAAACCACCGAAATGGTGTTATCCTCAGAGGAAGTATCCCTCACTCACTCAAGGATGGCTGTTATCTTCTCTGGGCTAGGACCTCTGAATATGCAAATCACAGCCTAGATTAAGTGAAGAATGAAAGAGACAATGCCTTCTGTGAATTTAGAGAGGGAGCAAGATGTGAACTGGAAGAAAAGAAAATGATCTACTTCAACCTGTTTCCTGCTCCCCCCTCCTTCCACACGGCCATCAGTACAGACCTTGGTCCTGGGAGCCAGGATGGTGAAGGGACACATCCAAGCCTCAGCTAGCAGTGGAAAAGCTGCTGACCTCTAGCCTGGGGCTCCTGGTCCTGGATGTCTCCCCAGCCTTTTGGGGTATTAATGGGGAGGTTTACACTGGTTTGGGGAACAGGAGAGGACTTGATAGGGATTTGAAAGGATGACTGGATTTTTGGTAAAACAGGAAAATAGGAAGTTATTCTAGGTAGAGGAAATGATAACAAGTAAATGAAACTGTTGAAGTGGGAAAATGAAAGGTTCATTCTGGGAACATTGAATAAATGAGGTTTATTAGTGGGCAGGATCCAGTTATGGGAATTAACCATAAAGCCAGGGCTGGTCCTTGAAATACAGTCACTATTCCAGTTATTCCTGCTGAATAAAGTCCAAACTCCTCAGCAGAGAATTCAGAACCTTCCACGTGGCCTTCCTTAATCTACATCTGTTTGTCTTCCCTTCTGCCATTCAAACTAACGCTCTCCAAATATCCATGAGAGACATTCCTATGAGGCTGCCTTTCTGCTTAGACATTTTCTTTGGGAGTTTCCTTCCTCCTGCCTGGTTAAATGCCACAACTGTGGCTGAGAAGCTCCTCTCTCATCTCAGTCTCTGCTCTGGAAGTAGAACCCACCCCTTCTTATTTGCTCCAGGCTCAGAGTTCTTGCCTCTTCACTCTCTTTGTGATCAGGATTTTTTTTTTTTTTCATCTACACTGTGAGTAACTTGGACATTGGGATTTTCCATAATGTCTGAAACTTCATAGTTGTTTCATAAATCTTTACTACATCAATATGAAGCTTGAGTGAAGACCTGCCTATTCATTCAACATTTCATGGAATTCCTAAGGCAAATTTTTTTCAGAATAACCAGTTTTGTACAACAGTTAGTAGGAAGCTAGAACCAAAGAGTATATTCTGGAGTGAAGAGAGTGTTGCATTGCAAAAGCTTTAACAATGAGATTGTTATATGCAAAGCTAAATGTGGACAGTACATACAGCAAACTTCCCAAGGATGAAGTGGTTCTCCACCCTCCCAACTGTAACCTTTTGTGCAGGGAACTGTGGGGAAGCCATCAGGACTTTGTAAAGTTTCTATCAGTTATTTCTCAGATGGGGCCCACCTGCCATGGTGTATGGATTTGGTCTACTCAAGATGAACACCCTCTATTAAAATGTCGCATCCAATGATGCTAGAAAAGTGGATTGATTAATTAAGGCCCCTAGGAAGCTGATTCTTCGCTCCATCTGGAGGCTGAGGCTGGAAGTCAGAGACCCTTTGACCTTTTTTCTGAGGTTCTTGTCCTGATCCTGTCTGCAAGTTGCTGCCTTGCAATGGAGAAAGGGACAGAGAGATTTGTGTGAACTATCTTTGTCTCCATCTGCTTGCTGCTGGTCCCCTTTTGTCTTCTTAGTTCAGGGAGCCTTTGGACATGAGACATTTTTAGTTCAATTTTTCCAGGACAATCATATGGGAGCTCAAACCTGAGAAAGATCACTGTGCAGAGAAGAGGGAAAGAGGACTGAGGCACAAGATCACATTTACCCCAGTGTGCTTCCATGGAGAATTCCAGGTCTCCTCCACTTACATATCTGTCCTCTACTTGATGCCCTTGGGTTGCCAGAGACTCTGACTGTTTATGATCAGGTCAAACACAGGATTCCATAAACTGAGAAATAAGTTACTCACCAAATAATTTTAATACACCCAACTTGACTGTTGTAAACCTACTTGGCATTGATGCTCAGCTTTCTAACTTTCGTGAGAGAGTACTTGAGACACAGGTGAATATAAAACTGAAAGTGCTAAATTATGTACCAAGTGGCCCTGCTTATCATAAGAATGATATGTATTTGAAGTGGAGAGATGAGCAAGAGTGCTTCTTCCACAGCGAGCCTGACAACCCGAGCCAGGGTGAAGAAGACAGACACCAGGGATGCTCGGAACATTGCAAAGCAGAAATCTAGAAGCTGCTTAGAGCCCAGCACTAAAGTAGATTTAAAACTCACCCACCATGGCTCAGGAAACTTTGTGGAAGAGGGTTTGGAAAGATTTTAAGAGTCATTATGGGGAATATCTGGAGGCTTTGCCCCCCACCCCAATGACTGTCACTCACACAACATGTAGCCCTCAATCCCCATGGTGCATACCAGCAATCCCACTGAGGAGGGCTCTCAGTGGAATGGGGCAGGGGGGAGGGAAGTGGAGGTCCCAACATATGACTTGTTCATTCAAAGTTTCTACTTCATTAATAAAGAATATTTAGTTGTATATTAAGGAATATATCTACTGGTTTAAAAATTCAATAGATATGAATGATCATAGTAAAATATTCCCTCACTGTTTTGATACCTAAGTGTCTTTCTTCAAAGACAATGTTTCTATTTTTTTGCCGTCCATCCAGATCAATGTTATGTATGCATGTAGAAGCAAGTATATAAATCAATAAATCATTACTCTCAGTTCCATTATGAATATCTATGTGGGGACAAATATAGTTCATGATCCATTCAAGGAGATGCTCATATAAGTATTAAAATGAAAACAGTTCATTTCACTGTCATTCACAGGAAATGAGTCCTTTCCTTTTTTGATTTGCTTCTTATTTCTTATATTATTATTATTATTATTATTATTATTATTATTATTATTTTGAGACAGGGTCCCACTAAGTAGCTTAGACTAGCCTGGCTAGAATTCAATGTGTGCCACTTCACTCGGTTTAATATTTTCTTAGATCATATCATTGTCATTGTTTTTTTGCCTCACATTGTTAATAACTCCTTGGTTTCAATATAATTCTAAGGACATTTAAAAAATTTTACTAATATAGAATATTTCAAGTACATTTGACTTAGGGTTCACACAAGGTCCACACATCACATTAGATTGTTGCATTCAATTCGTGCCTACTTTGAAAGTCTCACCTGGATATGTCTGAATATTTATATTATTCAGCATGTTTGTCCTTTTCCTATGAACAGGATCTTAGTTTTATTTATTTATTTGTAAGCAGAGAGAGGCAGGAGAGATAGATAGAGAGAGAGAGAGAGAGAGAGAGAGAGAGAGAGAGAGAGAGAGAGAGAGAAGAGAGAGGGAATAGGTATAGTAGGGCTTCCAGCTGCTACAAACAAATTCCAGATACATGCACCACTGTGCATCTGGCTTTACCTGGGCACTGAGGAAATTGAACCTGGGTTGTTAGGCTTTGCAGGCAAGTGGATAACATTTTTCGATAGGCAGGAGCAAAGGCACTTTATGGAACTAGGCTTAGTCTCTCAGAAGATTCAGGCAGGAGGATTGCAAGTGCAATATATTCCTGGTCTACAGAATGAACAACTTTGTGAGATCCTGTTTCAAAAATAAATAAATAAATAAAAACAGAACTGTGTATGTATCTCAGTGGTGGAGCTCTTGGCTGCATGTTTGTTTGGGACCCTGGGTTCAATCCCCAGTACCACTGAAAAAAAAAAAAAAAGAAACAGAAACAAAATAAATCACAAAAGCTTTCCAGAAGTGAGGGGTGCAGTTCCTCTGGTATATCAGGATTGACTTGATAAGTGGTTGTACCCCCTCCCTGTGGATTAATTCATGTCTCAAACAATGGATGCTCAGGAAAAAAATCCAGCCTGCTACCGATTTTTGCAAATTAGTTGTTGGAACACAGCCACGCTCACATTATCTGTGTTATAATGACTGAGTGGAGCAATTGTGATGGAGACAGTAAGGTCTTTCAAGTCTAAAATATTTATCATTTGCATCTATGCAGAAGAATTTTGTTGATCTCTGGTTTAATGGCTTCATGTAGTAATAAACCTGTCCTTCAAAGTGAAGATCCAGAGGCCCAAATGATAGAATTTGTAAGGAGAGGAGGCAGGGCCCACCAAGCCTTTCTTTCTACAGATTCTATTTCCCCCTTCCTTTTCTCTCTCATCAACCCATTCAGCATTCTAAAATTCAAGCAGTCAGATGTCAGTAAAAGTTTCTTTCTACCTCTGGCCTGCTCCACCAGCATTGTGACAAAGCTCAAATCAGACTTAAGCTGGCTTAAAATGGAAATCTGTAAACTTTGGTAAGTTGACATCAATGGTGTCCAAGGTCATTCTACGTCTAAGATCTGTTCAGCTCTGATTTCGTGTTCAAGTTGTTCCCTCCTGATTGCAGATGGTGGCTGATGGCAGCCAGGCCTACAAGCATTTTATCAGCCCCAGCAGGAGAGAGGCTGAGAAACCTGGCTTTCAACTTGACCTGTGAACTTTTCTTCCATCTGATTAGCGCTCCCATCCTGTGTGGCCTCTGATAACAGCAGTAGGTGAATCACATGTACTGGCAGCTGGTGATAGAAGTGAGATGGACACTTAAATCTATTAGAGAGAAGGGGAGAAGAAGCAGCAGCTAGGACGACCCCAGGACCTACCAATCCACATGCTGCTCATCCCCCTTCCCCCTTCCCCCCTGCCGTCATCCCCTCCCTCCTGCCCCTGCCCCCTGTCACCCCCTCCCGCCCCACAGCCATGCCCAAAAGAAAGACTGAAGGGAACGCTAAAGGAGGCAAAGCCAAGGTGAAGGAGGAACCACAGAGAAGATCTGCAAGGTTGTCTGCTAAACCTGCTCCTCCAAAGCCAGAGCCCAAGCCTAGAAAGGCCCCTGCAAAGAAGGGAGAGAAGGTACCCAAGGGGAACAAGGGGAAGGCTGAGGCTGGCAAGGATGGGAACCACCCTGCGGAAAACAGAGATGCCAAAACAGACCAGGCACAGCAAGCCCAAGGCACTGGTGATGCCAACTGAAGTGTGTGCATTTTTGAAAACTGTGTACTTCTGGTGACTGTACAGTTTGAAATGCTATTTTTTATCAAGTTTTATAAAATGCATTTTTTTAAAGCTATGTTGTTAGCACACAGAACACTTCATTGCTTTGTGGGGGAAAGAACATGTGTCACTAACAGAATCTTTCCGAAGCTGGAGAGATGGAGGCAACACCTTTCCCTGCTAGTTTTGAAAGATTCCTCTTGGCTCCTGGGGGAGGGATCCCCTGATGTTGACACAGTAATCACCTTGCACAAATGCCTGTGGCAGAGAAAACTCAAAATTCATTTTTATGTTCTTCCCCTATCAGCATAGACTTTAACTCCCTTAAGACCAGAGACCTGTTGGGACCTGACCCCTTAAAATTGGTTTTGCTGGGGTGTCAGATTATCTGGACTTTGCAGTGAGGTCATTGAGATGGTGTTCCTCACAAGAATTGTGGTACCTTTTCTAAAAGATTGTGGGTTTATTTTTCAGATTAATAATACTTCCATTTTCATTTCATTTCCTGAAAGTTAGGGTCGGCTTGTGAAAAGTTGTTAAACAGTATGCTTAATGTGAAATATCAACCCTCACTCTCAACTTTCCCTGTCGAGAGCATCAGATGAAGACTTCGTTGGGTTTTATAGTGGCTTTCTGATTTTTTAGTCCATACAAGAAGGGAGTTTTAAAGTTATTTTATACTGTTAATGAGTGTCTGCCCATGTCCTGCCTGAAATACCATGATTATTTATTAAAAGTATCTTTAATAAAGCTGGATACAATTTGGCTTGGCAAGAAAGAAAGAAGGGGAAAGTGGGTTTTAGAAATTGTAGTTCATGGTATTTATGAAATAATGATACTCTCAGAGTGATTAATGGATGTCCCACCTAGAAGAAAAGAAGCCACAATTAAAGTCATTGGCTCCAATCAGCTATATATATTGTCTGCACACTACAATGAAATTCAGTCTTGTGATGGAGAACTTTTATGATACTCATATGCCATTAGTTTATAAATCCAGTTATTTCATATGAAAATTACAGGTTCCAATCAAAATAAGGTGTTCACATGTTTTTAACTAGCTCTTAAAAGATGAATTTTTAAATTAGGTTTAGAAATTTGCAGAACTTATCTGCAATAGTGAGGATAACAAATAATCATTAAGAGTCAAAACTATAAGATATATATGATGAGGTTTTTAAGAAAAAAATGTTAAAAATACTTCAATTTCATTTCTGCTCTGATAGCTCCTTGACACAGATATCTCAGATAAAGCAGAGAAAATTACCTTTGTGATATACTATATCTTATAAATTATATAAGAAGAGAATGTAAAGGGTGAGGTTTTGGAAGATGTATTTTAGTAATTCTCAGAAGCAGCTGCAGCTGAAGAATTATTTTCAATTCAGAACTTCTGAATCAGGGTGACATATTTTAAAGATAAACATCCCAAGTGTTGCAGTTACTTTCTGATTGCTGGCACAAAGCACCCAACCAGAAGCAGCTAATGGGAGGAAAGGGTATATTTTGACCTAAAGTCTCTAGGGGAAGCTCCATGATGGCAGGGGAAAGGTGTGGCATAGCAGAGGTGGATATCACTACCTGTCACAGCAGGTGGAAAATCGCAACAGGAGAGTGGCTGTAACACCTCAAGCCTGCTCCCAACAACACACCTCCCCCAGCAAGGCTCCACCTCCCAAATTGCCATCAACTAGAACAAAGCATTCAAAACACATGAGTTTTTGGGGGACATCTTATTCAAACCAAGTAACTCTGTTTTCAGTTCACTTTAGGTGAATCTAAAGATAGGTGAAAGGCTTCATAGAGGGGCATTCACTCTAGACCTGAAAACTCCAGTCTGCAGTTCAAACATAAGAACTGAAAGCTGTACTTCATTTCTTCTAAGATACCCTCCAGAGCCTCATCCACCTCCACCACCCTGACACCTTGGGGATGTGGTCAGCCAGGCCAGCGTGTCAGGCAGTGTGAGCCCAAGCCAGGGTGACAGCAGGTTGGAGGAATGCTGCAGCATGTCCCACCCTCACCAGACACAGATGTGCACAGCAGTGATATGTGTAAAATTTGCCTAAATAAATCCAAAGGAATTCTTTCAAAAAACAGAAAGAAAAAGAATTCTAAATAAGAAGAATAACTATTAACAATTCTATCTGGAATGGCAGACAATATAACAATGTCTCTTTCATTATTTAATTTAATTTAATTTAATTTAATTTAATTTAATTTTATTTTATTTTATTTATTCCCTTGAGGGATCTGCCTACCTCAGCTTCTAGAGTAGCTAGAATGATTATAGACTTGTTATAATGGTAGGTCTTAAAATCAATGATATCTTAGATATAATGAAATATGGTAACAATATAAGATTAGAATATATTTTCAACAGAAAAAAGACAATTACTGATTACACCACCTATTTTCCCCTACCATTCTTCTAGCGATAGCAAATAAATAGTAAATAGCTATTTATTTGAAAATTATGTGTTCTCTTCTGCCAGGTAGTTGTTTTTTAGTTTTTCCCAGCTGCTTTCAGCATCTTTTTCAACTGATTTGAGATGCTGTCATGACCCATCTGCCTTCGTGGCATGTCTTAAAGGCTGTTGAGGAGTGTTCTCTGAACAAGCTCAGCACACGGAGACTCAGACAGGGATTCTTCTTCTTGGACAAGATGCTATCACGGCATATTATTCAACAACTGCTGGTAGTTAAATGATGACACACTGAATACCTCTCTCCTTACCAGGGACTAAGTTCATTTTTTAAAAAGAGTGTTTCAAGAGTGTGTTCTCTGAGAAGAGAATTTGATATAGGACAAGGGGAGGGAGGAAGGATACAGAAATGTGCCTAGTCTGCTGGTATGTGATGAATAACTGACAAGATCTCCAGGAAGAAAAATCCTCTTGCATCTGAAGCATTTTCCAGTTTCCACCATGGCCCTTGAGTCAAGCTATTAACATACTTCACTGTATGGGAAGTTGGGAAGACATACAGAGAATTGGTTTCCAAAGGCAGATAGAAGCTGGGTCCACCATACCTTCTGAACATTCAGGGTAAGTTTTTTTATTTTTTAGCAGAAACACAGGGAAACCTGGGGAAATTCTTCAAGCAAACAAAGACAGTAGAAGATAGATGGATGCACTTTGTGGCTTCCTTGGGTCTGTGGCAGGAGCTTGGTTAAAGGGATTTACCTCCTGCCTCAGCCTGGGTCCTCAGTCTAGCACAGTTTCCCAAGTTTAATGAACACAAAGTTGTAGGCTCTCCATTCTTTAATTTTTAAATTAAAAAGATTTAGGAGCTGCTCTTATGACTTCATAGTTCAATGGAGAGTGGTTTATTTCTCCGACTAACATCTGCAGAAGTTGAATTATGCTGTAAATCTGTGTATCAGGGTGTTCAGTTACCTCTCCTCGCACGGCAGCCACGCAAGTAGTTTTGGCTTTTGATCAACTAAATTAGAAGAGTCTCATATTTATGACCATGTTGAACACACACATAATCCGTGGAGAAAAGGCAGATGTCCAAGTGCAAGCAAATCCAAAGAATAAATATCCTGTCATTTTTTATCTTACTAGTGGTTATTTTTTAAAGGAGAATATCTGGTCTAGTTTGCTCTTTGAAAGAGTTGGAGTCATTTGAAGCTCACAAGGTGTTAAACATTTTAGACATTTGAGAAAAATAATAAAATAATACTTAAAACACACATTGCAGACTTCAACAGACCAATACATTTTTTCTGGAAGGAGACCTGGGTTAAAGGCAGCCTTTGGGATTTTGCTATGCTCTAATTAGTTGAATGTTGATACTATATATTCCATGTCCCCCATTCCCTCCTCCCTGAGACCAGAACCTCCGTCATCAGCCATTAGGATCCTCTGCTTAGAAGGAAACCAAAGTAGTTTTACTTGCAACAGTAGAGTTGATATAAACAATGCAATCGAAGAGGATTTTAAGAGCCACAAAGAAGCAGAACACCATCTCTTTATCATTTCTAAGCAGAAAAGAAAGACAATGTCAAGGTTGTCAGGTTATGATTCTAAACAAAACTTACATATTGACTTAGCCTGAGAAAAGTGGGTTTTTCTTGAATGCTGGAAGCATCTCTCTGTGTCAGGAGAGGCTGGCAGATGGATACTCTTCTCTCACAGCTTTTCTGTAACCATCACAGTTAGTCTATTCAATTGGCATTTAGGGCTTTCAGCCTATAAAAATGTGTGTTGAACTTGGAACAGTATTGGGGTTTTGATGTGTCCCCAGCAAAAAAAAAATTGTAATATTTTTCTCTGCCCCTTGTTGATTTTTAACAAAAGTGTAATGGCCCAGAAGCTGTTAAATTGGGTGGAGGGAACCAGCCAACCAACTAATAAAATCTAGATTTGGTATGTAAAATATAAGTTTTTGTTGAATCTTTAATTTGCTGATTGTGTGTCTCAGTAGAACTAATTGTAGTTAATTAAGTGGAGATAATTGGACTAGAAGTTTTTAGCAGATTAACAATGTATGAATATAAAATAAAATAAAATAAAACGGCAAAAACCTCTAGTATCAGAGTATCAGGGTATCTTTCTATGTGCATATATACACATATAATTAAAGGTACATTTAACTATAAATATTCAGTCACATGGGTTTTTCTTAAGAATATTCTTTGAGTGTGTGTTTGTGTTGTATATGTTTGTGTGTGGAGGCAAAAGAACAACCTCACGTGTCCTTTTTCAGGTGCCGTCCACCTTTTATTTATTTATTTTCAAGCAGAGAGATACAGACAGAGGAAGAGAGAATAGAAGGGAAGGGAAGAGGCACACCAGGGCCTTCAGCTGCTGCTGCAAAAAAACTCCAGATGCATGTACCACTCTGTGCATCTGGCATCACTTGGGTACTGGGGAATCAAACACCTGCTATCAGACTTTGACGAGCTGTCTCTCTAGCCCGCTATCCACCTTTTTTGAGACACCATATTTGATTGGCCTCCAACTTTCCAAGCAGCTTAATCTTGCTAGCCAGTATGAGCTCCTGCCTTTGCCACTAAGAGCTGGGATTACAAATGTGCGCCTCCATGCGTGGCTTTAATGTGAGTTCTGGGGATGAAACTTGGGTCTTCATACTTGCATAGCAAGTACTTTCTTGGCTGAACAGTCTCCACAGCCCTGGAATGTTCTGGATAGGTAGTAATTTCTGGAGGCCTTCAACACTTCTGCTTTTTAAGCAGGATGACTTCTTTGTCCTCCACTTGGCCATTTGTACTGCTGTTTTACAAACATAAATAAGATTCTAATAACTCTATGAGTATGAATGTCTTATGAGAATAAAACACCATCATTCTGATGGGTTACTTCTAAATGTCTTGGTCTCCTAGTGCTATGGCTATGTGCGTGTGTGTGTGTGTGTGTGTGTGTGAGAGAGAGAGAGTGTGTGTGTGTGTGTGTGTGTAGGGCACAGGGTGGGAGGTGTTAGTGTTTTGTATTTCTCTTTCTTCCCAGGCCACCTCTTACTCTTTTCCTGAGTTACTAGGCATCTCAGCCTCAAGGACCATATGACTCGAAAGTGTTTATGGGGCACCTGCACCTGAGAATTTGATAAGGAATTCCTGCTGTGATAAAAAGTGCTCTGAGGTCAAAGGTGTAGTGGTGCAATTAATTGTTTTGAGACTCTGTGTCTCAAGCCATCTATAAAAGCTGTATTATTTACTGCTTAGGATACCACCTGTGTAATGCAGCTGTCTCAACCATTTATACACACATATACAGTCACATTCACATTTGGAGAGAGAGAAATTATATTCAATGGAAGGTTTTATTTGGGTTAAAGCCATACTCTCTTGAGGTTTTACTTTTCACCTAATTGAAAACATCTACAATACTCATGCCAAAGAATCCCAAACACAACCTGGAGATGGGGGCCTCTTCTCCAAACCATGAATCATTGATGATCTTGCCTCAAATCTGGCTCCAAGTAGAAGGTTCTGCTTATCAAATAAAAATAGTAGCAAGCAGCAGGATCACTGAAGTGACAGCTATTTGATTCTCAGCCAAACAATTGTCATTAAGCTTTTAGTCCCAAAATGTTCCATGGCAGTAGCTGAAGTGAGGCTAATTTTAAATGTCTCAGAGAGCTCAGTAAAAAAAAAAAAAAGGCTTTCCTTCTTGGACTCCTGGGTGCATCTTTTCCTGCTTTCTGATTTTTTTCCTTCTTTAGTCTGGCTCCATTTCTTCTTATACCTCTGGATAGCAATGTGGCCTTATTTGTTTAATATATCTGTATTAACTTGTTAATCTTAGTTCTTAGTTCATTTACCTCTGATGTCTAGTTTATTATTTTTTTATAAGACAGAGAGAAAGAGAGAGAGAGAGTGAGAGAGAGAGAGAGAGAAAGAGAGAGAGAAAGCAAAGGCCATAAGTTTCCAGTTTACTATCTTAGAACAAGGCTTGGCAAACTATAGCCCATAAAACAAATCTTGTCCTTTGTGTATTTTTGTAGATACTATTTTACTGGAACAAAGCCTCATTTATTCATTTGCATGTATTATGTGGGACCCATGGCCACTTCCATACTAGAACACTAGGGTTGATAAGTTGTGACAAGGATAGTATCATGAAAACATTTACTCTCTGGAGGCTTGGAGTAAACCTCAGAGACAGAGCATTTGTCGGGCATGTGTAAGGCCCCAGGTTCAATCTCTAGCTCTATAGAAAAAGATCTATCTATCTATCTATCTATCTATCTATCTATCTATCTATCTATCATCTATCATCTATTTATCTGTCATCTATGTATCATCTATCAGCTATCAATCAATCAATCAATCAATCAATCTATCATCTATGTATCTAATATCTTTATCATCTATCTGTCTATACATCTAATCTATCTTATATATCTATATGTCTAATCTATCTTATAGCTGCTGTATGAGGAGTTTCCTTCGAGCCTCTGGAGTACAGCACCAGACAAACCCTTCATCAACTCTAGCAGGAGGGCAAATCTGGTCTTTGCATGCTTCAGTGGTGAGCTGTCTGTCAGAATTCACAGACGTGCCTATATCTAAACGTGGAAAGGATATTCAGTGGTTTCTCTCAAACATTGGTGCAGAGAGCACAATTGCCATATAAAAATGAAATGCTTTCATGGCACAGAGATTTCATGAGGGAAATATTTCATGATAAACATGGACTGAGCAATGTTTGAGAGCTTTCTCTGTGACTTACACTTCACTTAAGTGCTGAGGAATACAAAAATTATAATGTGCAGAGGAATTCTCAATCATTCATGACAAAAGAATCTCTTTTCCCTGGAAAATCTAGAACTATCTTCTGGGCTGTATCTTGTTATGGAATACAATTTAGGAATCCTTCCCATGGTCTCATCTATAATGAAATTGGAATATTTTCTTTTCTCAGTCCTAACTGCTCCAAACATTTCCAGTGGGCAACACTAGCACTTTCTGGGTACACAACAATACAGACTGTCCAGTTGTTAAACGTCTTGAAATATTTCTGCATTACTTGTCAAATAATTTCTTGGAGCCCCTAAATATCTCCCATAGCCCTGGGTGTCTTGGCTTCTCCACTGAGCTCTTCCAAACTTGTCCATGGTAGCAAATAAAGGTTCTTACTGACAGATGATGGGGTGTGCATTAGTGACTTTTGTGTTTCTGTGACCAAAACGTTGAGGACAACAACTTAAGGGGAAATTATTTTGTTCATAGTTTCTGAGGGTTCAGTCTATTATGGTTGGGAGGTCATGGTGGGAGAGCTCACATTCTGTTATACAGGAAGAACAGAGAGAGAGAGAGAGAGGGAGGAAGGAAGGAAGGAAGGAAGGAAGAAAAGAGGGCTCAGGGACAAGATATCCTCGAGGACCTGCCCCTAGTGACTTATTTTCTCCAGCTAGGTCCTACTGTACTCTATAGTTTACAGAACCTTACAAAATAGTGTCCCTGACTGGAGACCACCGATTCAAGCCTTTTTTTTTTTCTCCAGGAGCCACTTCATATCCAAAACATAACAGGGTAGGAGAAACGTGTGGTTCTAGCATGTTCTGATTTTCTCACTGCCAAGGCACTGAGGTTCTTAAGTATTTTCAGCAGCACTCTCCAGGTTCCAGCATAGGCATCTATTTTCTAGCTCTTTAACCAATGTCTTGCCATCCATGTAGGTGCAATAGCACCCTTGAGGCCAAATGGAGCCACACAGTAAGTTTAGCAACCCTAGAGCCCCTGTGCAAATGGGGAATTGAAATGGCCTAACTTCTCAGGGAGGCATGCTATTTCTCCCAACTGAGTAAACCCAGGTTAATGTAAGTGATGAGTGATGATATCTTGAAAATTCCCTAAAAGTCACAAGACTAAGAAGAAAGTTTGCTGTTTTGATGATTGCTGCTAATAAACCTGTGATGCAGCTGAGATACAAGTAATCCATGTCAGCATGTTTAGAAGTGCTATGTGATGAGGGATTCCTGAATAATCGGCCACTGTAATCTGCATGCAGTGATGGGGAAGCACAGAGCTATTCCCTCAGCTGTACAGGGCAGAGGTAGTTGATCATAAAATATTTTCTGGAGGAAAAGATATGTGAGACGACAAGTCTTAAAACAGGAGCTGGCTGGAATTGGAAAGGGGTTAGAAGAGAGCATTTTGGGTAGTGGGCACAGGGTTTCCTGCGTTCAGCTGAATCCTCATGCTTTTTCCTCCCACTCTCCTACCATGGAGCCCTGTTCAAATGCTACATTTGACTTAT
This sequence comes from Zapus hudsonius, assembly GCA_004024765.1. Taxonomy (NCBI): domain Eukaryota; kingdom Metazoa; phylum Chordata; class Mammalia; order Rodentia; family Dipodidae; genus Zapus; species Zapus hudsonius. The sequence continues at coordinate 20,441 of PVHP010010742.1, read as the reverse complement.
TTTATTTATTTATTTTTAAATATTATTTATTTACTTGCAAGCAGAGGGAGACAGAGAGAAGAGAGAGAGACAGAGAAAATAGGAGTTCCAGGGCTTCCAGCCTCTGCAAACAAACTCCGGATGCATGTACCTCTTTGTGCCTTGGCTTTACATGGGTCCTGGGGAATGGAACTCATTAGGCTTTGCAGGTAAGCGTCTGCTAAACCATCTCTCCAGCCCCTACATTTGACGTTAAATCCCCTTGTGCCTTCAACAAGATATGATGGCTTTTCACTTTCTGCTACTTTGCCCCTTGGCACTTACTTCTCTTAGAGCAAGTCTTATTTAACTTGGTATATTTGTATTTTGTATCATCTTTCCCATTGAATTGCAACCTCTTTGAGGGCAGAGAGTCATCTTTTTGTATACTCACTCAAATAACAGATTTTTTTTCACAGTTCTGGGAATTGGACCTAGGGCCTTTCGATTGCTAGGCAAGTATTCTACTGCTGAGCTCTATTTTTGGTCCTCAAGTGACAGGTTAGTTATGAGGGATTGGCTTGCATGGTCATGGACACTGAGAAGTTCTGTGATCTATCACCATCTGATATCAGGAGAGCCAAGAAAACCAAGGTGTCATTTAGTTGGTGTCTGAAGTCCTGAGACCCAGAAGAGCTAATGGTGTAGACCTCAGTGGAGGGCAGAAGGTGTTCCAGCCCTACCAGTAAGAAAGAGCAAGGAACAAATTCCTCCTTTCTGGGCATTGGCTCTGCTCAGACCCCCCCCCCCACCCAAATGGGATGATATTCATCTACATAAGAGCGGGCAATCCACTTTGCTGAGCTCAGTGAATCAGATCCTAATAGAATCTGCACAGAAATTCACTAGAAACAATATAGTTTGGACACCCCATGACTCAGTCAAAGAAAACATGAACCACATTATAATCCATCCAGTCTACACTTCATTTTCTTCCTTGTAACCTGCTGTGTTCTCTTCCCATATTGCTTCTAGAACTCTCTGACAGAGCTAGGGAATGTTCAAAATCCATTAATAGAAAGTAAATGTATTCATGCAAGAGAACTGTACAATAACCACCTGTATTTTGTGAATCAGATGAAATGCCACAGACTAAAATGATTTTGCATATCTTTCTTTATTCTTTTATTGTAACTTTATTCTCTTCATCTGCTTTACTGTGTCTATATTGTTTGGCTAAACTATATATGAATTTGGAGAACAAGAAACAAAAGAACTAAGGCTTAAATTGGACGTGTCATCTTCTCTTACTATAAGTTAGAGTTTTATCATCTTACCTATTTTTATCACCGTAAATCCACGCTTCATTACAAAAGAATAGAATATGTAATTAGAGGCAACTTATACTATTAAAAATCATTCCAAAGGTGCCATTATCTTCTTCAGATTTTCTATCAATGAAAGGCAGGGGACAGAGAAGAGGGAAATGGGAGCATCTTCACAAGATTTGCTCATACAGTGTATATATATATATATATATATATATATATATATATATATATATATACTTATTCATAATAAAGATATAAAACGATTTTAAAAATGAAAAAAAAAAAAGAAATCCCCATCAGCTGCATCGGCAGAAACACATCACATCAGTAAAAATGGCGAGTCTGTGTCATCTTATTATCTCCTAAGAATCTTCAAAATCTCCAATGACATGATTCAAATTACCTCATGGCTACCAAAATTTCTTCCTTCATGTTTGGTGGTATTCCAGGGACACGAGGATATAGGTTTAGTTAAATCTTATTTTAGTTCCCAGGGAAAAATGCTCATGGAAACTCTTTCATGTATAAGGGGATTCTGTGTGAGACCACTGGAAGATCGCATGAGTAGAAGGCAGGAAGCCCAATACCACCAAGAATGGGGACTCAGGACTTTTCATTCTTTGGTGTGAGAAGACCACTACCCACATGTTTATCTCTGCAGGTCAGTAACTAGCCCCAAAGCCCATGTTCCATATTCCTCATTCATTTCTTCTCTGCCCCTGGCTAGGCATAGTTTGCTTCAGAAAGGAGCAGCTGACATGCTTGGGTGAAGTAGATCAGTATCGTGAGGTACTGCAAGCTCTTCTAGGGGTGGGGAGGGTAGGAGTTCCATTCCCTGTCAGAAATGGAACCAGAGGAAAATGAAGACTATTTCCTATGGATTTATCTTCAGAGTGACATGGTATTAGACACTGCTCTTGAGTGTTCCCTGAATGTTCTGAGAGGCTGGTTCAGTTGGGAGTCAGTGCATGTGTGTGTGTGTGTGTGTGTGTGTGTGTGTGTGTGTGTGGCCTGTGGGAACACACATCGATGTAAATTTTAAGACATTTTCCTGGGAGTAATAAATCCAAAATCAATCTATCTTTTTTCCTTCTGTAATTTTCAACAAAATGTAACTTCATCCATAGAGGACTCAAAGCTGCTTTATATGATAGCAATGCCAGTGAGCTCCTGAGAGTGTTTTGATGGCATACACACACACACACACACACACACACACACACACACACACACACACACACACACACACACACATGCACGCACTTCAGTCCCTGAAGCCTGAAGAACAGGAACACATATGGTCTCAATTATGATCTGAACTCCCTCCAAGGTTTTGCTCCCTTTCACGTAAACAGGATTTTTCAGCAGGTTTATGACACTCAATTAACAAGGAACTACCCTGCCTTCCTTGCCTTCAAGCTGTCCTCGTTCCCTCTTTTACTATAGTTTCCCTAGAGCCAACTCAGAACTATTTTTTCTTATCTGGACAGGCATTTTTCTCCTCATCTATTTCCTATCTTTCCAATGTATTGTTCTATATCCATTTTTAATCCAAGGGCACTAATGCACTATCTTCTCTATAAGTGTTACACTTGGTCATTTGTCCTCATTTAATGGAGTTTACATAAGCGAGGCACGGATGTGCTCAGGCACCATGCTAGCAAATACATTTCTTTGGGGCCCCACTAAGCTCCTGGCTCATGACCTGGGGTGTCTCTAATTTTACATCAGTGAATCCTCCTCTGATATCTCAGTATTTAGGATACCTTCAGACCCCCCCCCCCTTCAGCCTTACAAAGCAGGTAGGCAGCAAATCAAAGTGACCAAACTATGGTAACCTACAGATTTCATTTGTGTGAACTGGGAATAATCAACTGACACCTATTAGTTAAGCACTCACCTTCAATGTCCTCATCTGTAAGGCAGAATGCCCCAGGTGAAAAAAAAAAAAAAAGAACAAACAAACCCCCAAACATGTTCTGAGGAGTGTTATAACAGGGACACAAAGACAGAAAGCAATGCATAGTAAAAGGCAACAGAGACCAGGTGCCAAAGAGGAGTGGGTCCTTGGGCATTTTCAGAGCCTAGAAGAGGAGGCCAGAGCTTCTGCTCCAAGATGGGCAAGCAGCCTGGCCAAGGCAGAGGTCAGAATGAGCCAAGCTAAGAAGACAGGAAAATGTGAGCCTTGTTCCACAGAACATGCAAAGTCCTTTGTCTAAGACAAGGAGAACTAAGGTAGGCTCATAGGAAGCCAGTGTTTGGGATAATTTGGCAACAGGACTTCAGCAATAAAAATAAAATAAAATCAATCAAATCAGATAATGTCACAAGGGAAACCCCAAATTAATGTTCATGGCTATTTATCGTATGACTTCATCTCTCATTCTCCCTCTAATTTGTTTTCTCTCTTAATCTGTCTCTTTCATTGTTTATTTTATTTATGTCTAGGAGGAGACCTTGAAAAAATATTTATCAAATCTTAAAAGAAATATTTTTAGATGGTAAGAATTGAGACCATTTTTATTTTTTTGTGTATTTTTATTGCTTAACATCCTTATCTTGAATATGTATAGCTATTTTCAAAATGAACTAATCACTTTAACAATCATAAATGCAAAGTTACTCCAAAGGAAATTGCCAAATGACGTTTCTGTGCCAGTATTGCATGGCGACCAGTGTGTCCTCTGGCTACAGTGACTTTGTGAGAGTGAGGCACCTTGGGTTGGATTCTGTGCACTTTTGAAATGTTGTCCTCTCTGACATCGAGCCAATGACGGCATTGGCTGAATGGTAGAGTTTTCAGTATCACTGAAGTCAGGTAGGGCGAGTTGCTTGCCAGTTTTCCAATAGTGTTAAGCTAGGTCTTGAATACACACACCTGATAACTCTGCACTTTGCCGCTTTCTATCAAAAGTTAATATCAAAACAATTATTAGGGATGGAGAGATTGCTCAGTGGTTAAAGGTGCTTGCTTGACAGCCCAATGGCCTGGGTTTGAGTCCCCAGTACCCGCATAGAACCTGATGCACAAAGTGGTGCATGTATGTGGAGTTTGTTTACAGGAACAAGAGACCCTGGCACATCCATCTTCCCTCTCTCATTGCAAATTAATAAATATTTAAAAAAACAATCAATAGCCAAACATTAAATGACATACAAAACTGAGGCACTTTGAACTTTGAACTTTTCTCTCTTGATGCATTCTCTGTTGCAAATGTGGTGAGGGGTCTGGGAACCCACCTGAGAGGTAAAAGATGGCTTTGATGGCAGGCCTGACCTTAGTGCACATGAGCATTCACCATATAACTCAATGTCAGCCTGCCAATTACTGGGCCTTGAATATTTTAGGTCAAAGGGAGGGTTGACATACATTCAAATATCTGTGTCAGAATAAGTCTCAGGACTTTGTAGTACTTATAAGGAATTTAAATTTCAACTGTTTTTTGAGAAAATATAGACTTGTTTATAACAAATTCCAGTACTGGAGTTTTCATGGATATTTCTAGGAAAACCCTTCATTAATGCAGCAGGAGGCTGTGGAAAGAGAAGCCTTGCACGTGTCACTGGGGTGCACAGGCTAGAGTCCTTCCTGTGTTCCAGTGCCAGCATCCTATTTTTGTAAGTTCTGTTTCTCTTTAGGACCAATATTTAAATTTGTATTCATGAAACAACTCGTATGTGATTATAAGGCTGGGAAAAGGGAAAAACCAGAAATCCTTGTGGAATACACACAGGATTGTAAAATAGTTCCCAAATGATTAATATCTAGAATGTTGAGTGAGTGAAAACAGTGCCTGCTACATAAGACTCAGAGGACACTGGTCACCCAGTAATAACTCAATACAAGAAAAACTCTGCCCCAACTTTTACATAATTATCTCATTAGAAGTTTCAAAAACAAAAAAGAGTTCAGCTGGCCTTGACAGTAAGTAGTGTCCAATTTATAGAATAATTTCAGTTTGAAGCTGGGAAGGGCCCTAGAACATTCTTAAAGATGTGAGTGAATGAACCATCTATGAAGCTTTCCCAAATTCTGAGTGCAGAATTAATGTTGTAGTTACCTTCAAGTTGGGACAAAACACCTAACCAGAAGCAGCTGATGAGAGGAAAAGGTTTAATTTGCCTTTCAGTCTTGAGAAGAAGTTTCATCATGGCAGGGAAAGGATGGTCAAGCAGAGGCTGGCATCAATTATTACCACAGCAGCTGGCAGAAAGCAAGTTTCTAGTACTGGCAAGCTGAACGAATAAACCTCAGGGTCCACCCTTGTGGCACACCTTCCTCAGCAAGGCTCACGTCTCAAATTGCCACCAGCAGGGAACTAAATAAGTATAGGGGACATGTTACATTTAAAGTACCATAATTTACCTTTAAACCCACAATGTATTTATAGATATAAACTTATTCTTTTGTGTTGACTAAATAAAAATATTTATTTATTTATTTATTTATTTATTTATTTATTTATTTATTTATTTATTTATTTATTTATTTATGGTAGGGTCTCATTCTAGCCCAGGCCAGCCTTGGCTTGAGCAAGACCCTACCCCTCAGAACAAACAAACAAAAAAGAGTTTATCTTTATTGACCACAGTACTGTATATCATTATATTATGAACGCCTTAATCCTATCTATTGCTCTGAGAGCCACATTAGTCACAGACCTATCTCCATCATTACAGAGATAATGAGACAAAGGTGATGCCCACATTTAATTCTTGTTTACTTTGAGTTGAATTGATGGATGATGATACTTTTCCCCAAAATATGACTAAGAAATTCCTGGATATTTATTACAAGTGGGGTCACAATACGTAAAACCCTATTTCTTATGTTAAAATAGTATATGTAATTTTTTAACCTACATGGATCCATTTCAATAATAAAATAATCAATTTGATCATAAAACATGTTATACAATATAAACAAAAATTAAACTATTGAGGACATTTTATTTGGTAAATCCAAGTGTTTTTGGTTTCTTTTCTGCTCAAGTGGACGGATGCTTCTAAAAATATGCACTCAGTGAACTTAGGAATGTAACAGAGATGTTTTGCCTTCTGGAAAACCTTTGTATTACAAACAGGTAGTTTTTAATTTAAAAAAAATTTCAAAGTTTTTAAATTTTTTATTGGGAACTTTAATATATGACACAGCATTAATAGGTCATGTTCCCATCACATTATCCTGTCTCCTCCCCATTGCGCTGAGGACCTTCCACCTTCAAGGTACTGAACTAGTCCCCAACCCTTCGTGTTCTGTTGTCTCCTTCCTTTGGCACTCCTCCATTCTCTCTGTCAAAATGCTGGTGGGCTCAGGACAGTGCAATCATGTCGGTTTGTGTTGGAAGGACAGTGCCCATAGAATATGGTATTTATTTTTGATTGCTGCAGGCTTCCACATTTTACTAAAATCCCTGCTAATCATCCTGAAAAATATTGCCACATCTCCCCCTCCCCCATAAATGCCAAGGAAAGTCTGTGCCTGTAAATTGGTGGAGGAAGGGATGGTACCTTGGGCTGCCTTGTGGCTTTCTTGCTTCCCCGAGTTGGTGAGGTCTCAGGATGAGCTCTACTTTGTTTGGATGCCTATGTGTGCTATGAGCAGTGCACGTGGTCCATGCACAGGGATTTTCTCGATCCAGATTGGTAGAATGACCCATCTCAGGGGTGCGCAGTGCCTACTAACTTCCAAGGAGATTCCCTGAGAAAGAATGGTGTATGTAAGCTATGATAGAGAAGGAACCAGCTGCAGACTGTACAGGTCCATTCACAATGTCTTCCAAGACTTTCAAGGGGTCAGAGATGGCTTCCTGTGCAGAGCCTTTACCTTTCAAGGACTTGGTATAAAAGGACCTTTGAGATTTAAACAGTAAGAAAAAAAACTAGTAATAAGGAAATTAGAACAACTTCCAATATAAAAAAAATTCCCCTTTAAAGTATAATGTTACTCCGTGGGACTTCATGAACACTTTCATGGTACAGACACAGTTGAAAAGTGTTTTATCTTCCAGAGATGAGCTACATTAATGTGAACTCTGTGAGACAAAGTGCTTCTCTGATTATTCTTCCCACAAAGTGAGCCTGCAGACGTTGATTCTATAATTCTTGCCTTTCCAGAGAAAATAAATGAACTAGTCTCCAATCCTCTATCTCTTCTGTCCAAACCTAACTTAAAGAATGGTATTTCCACTTTTCAAAATGTTATCCAAAAGACCCCACTAATTCTAAAATAGCACTTTTTAGAAAAAAAAATATTAGCCAAAGGGGATTTTTATCCCTCAAATCCACCTTTTGTAAAAATTGATTTCTTCTTACAATGTTGATAATCAATAAAAGCCTTTTCTCAAGCTCCCACAAAGTGCCTGAGGTAACCTAGCCCTTCGATAAATCTAGGGACTCTCCCAGGGGTTTCTGGCCCAAACCATCCCACCACTTTTATGATGATATATGAGGGTCATATACAGGGACTTACCCAACATCCTCTAAATTAAAAGTCATTGGAGCAGGTAGTTTAAAGAACAGATTTATAACAAGGTTCAAATGAAACAAAGGTATTCGTCACAGCTGTGAGCCATCTGCAACCAATTTTCTCATACTCTGGTTCTATTGAAGATAAATATTCTTGTACCCACTCCCCCCCCCCCCCCCAGCACACACAGGGACTCATGGAATATGCCACCCAGAGGAACCTTACATTTGCACAGCATACAGCTGCTCAGCCTCCCTCTGACCTTTCTCTTGTAGTTCATATCAATTTCAAATCATTACTACACTCACTACGCAGACCCTGACATTGTTATGTAACCTGCAAAGGCTGGCTAGAAGAGCCAGGATCATTTTAATTGCTACAAGGTTTCACAGCTATGACTGATTATTCAGTGTGGCCACGAGGAATATTAGAATCACAGTTTGGGTAATTTCCTATAAGCATGTAGAAAGAAAAACGTGAACACCGAGCAATATATCCTACGAGGGCAGAGCAGCGCTCAGCTCTGACAGCCATGGCTTTAGATTTTCCATAGCCATGTGGTCTACGCTTCCATTTTTTCCAGCTGTAATCTGGAGATGTAAATGGTACTGACCTTGGAAGGCTCCTGCCAAGAGAAAACATGCTAATGCATGTAAGATACTTAGTGAAAGTTCTAGAAGACATATAGCAACACACAGGATTATTGGTATTTTATGAATGATAATATTTTCAAAGTTACTTCTACTGAATATGACAATAATGCAATATTGTAATAAAAACACCAAAGATTTTTGGTAGTTTATGAATGATAATACTTTCAAAGTTACTTCCAGTAAATATGACAATAATGTAATAGTAAAATATTACAATATGGCTATCATAGGTAATTTCTTTGATCTATGGCCTAATAGTCTTGCATCCTCCACTACAGAAAGTAGCATTTTTCCTTGCATTTGATTCCCAAGCTGCCCCTCCATGGTCATTAGCATCCTTCAAAGTATGAGAGGACACATGTGCATACACAGCATGTGGACACACACACATGCACACAGGAACACACACATATACACATGCACACACACGTATGTGCCCACACACACACGAATACACATACACACACAAGCATGCACTCATGCACACACACACACACACAGGATAAACAAGATAAAAATATTCTGATTTGAACAATTAAATACTCTCTCCTGCAGAGCTTTCGACATGCTGTGTTGGGGAGGGGTAGTTTACCTTATTTCCCAATGTTACTTCATAAAAGAACACCTTTTATTCACAGAGTCGGTTGAACTTGGTGTGGAACAAATGTGAACTGTTTAATGTTTTTCAGTTACTGCATTCTTGGTGTTCTAATGACATGAGCAGATCCTAAACTCTTGGCTCTCATCCCTAAGGTAGTCTGACATGCTATCCTTTCCCCAGCTCAGGCCTTCAAAGTAGGGAGAGAGAGAGAGAGAGAGAGAGAGAGAGAGAGAGAGAGAGAGAGAGAGAGAGAGAGAGAGAGAGAGAGAGAGAGAGAGAGAGCGCTTAGCCCTTTCACCTTTCCTCTCCTCCTTCGTCTGGGTTGTTTGACTTGTGTCAGGGAAGGAAAAATTAATGACTACAAAAAGAAAATATCCTTTCGAAAATTAGTTGGACTACAAGCTAATAACTCTTATGTTTTATGACTTTTGGGAGCTACTGGCCAGCTGTGGAGCCCTGTATGTGATTCAGGACAGATATCCAATGATCCTCTGCGCACCTACCCCGAGTGGAACCTTCACTGCGCATCGCCATGCTGAGCTTCCAGGCTGGCCTGGTCTGAGCTTCTCGGTTCCATGGGCTCGGGCACTCCCAGCCTCCTGTCTCTGGGGACCGCTCACTGACAGGCGGCCTTCTGCCAAGGGATGCTGTTGTAGTGCCTCACGTCCAGCCATATGGGCATGTGGGCTGCCTCACAGAGGGTCCTCTTCCTGTTAACTCTTCTTATTCCATTTGACCACACATGATATTTGAAGAGGGAATTAAGCCAAGCATGGCGGCTCACTTCTGCATTTCCTACATTCGGAAGGCTGAGGCAGAATTATCACCATGAGTACTAGCCAAGCTTGGGCTACATAGTGAGTTCTTGGCCAGCCTGGGTGACAGAGTAAGACTCTGTCTCCCCCCAACCCCCACAAAAGGAATGAGAATTAGATGGCCACTTCCTTTTTTAAAGGCCTCACCTAGTGCCTTCTTTACTTGACGTTTGTGGTGAGGAAGAGACCTTCCCTGTTCACAAGAAGGACAGAGAAGAGATAGAGTCCTGCCCACTTCAGGTCACTGATGGATGCCTGGCTTCTTCTCTTTCCCCCTTCCTGCCCTGCACATGGCCTGGGGTTAGGGTGGGTGACAGTGACAGTTACTGAAGGTCGTTTGCCTTCCTTTTACCAAGCCCTAGAGATGGTGAGCATCTGGTCTCCACTTCCTCACAAGCCTCTGTGCTCTGTAGGCCATGGTTTATTCACAGCTTGTGTCTTGTTCAGCAGAAAAGTATGCTCAACATTTTGTAACAATCATTATGGTCTCACAGGACCCTAGGGACTATGTAACAAGGTTAGCAAATATGGGGGTTTCAAGTTTACTGAATACAGGGTCAGGTGTCTTGTTAAGAGTTTGGTGTGTGTGTGTGTGTGTGTGTGTGTGTGTTTGTGTGTGTGTGTGTGTGTGTGTGTGTAGTACATGACGTGTGTTTATATGTGCATGTGGTGTTTGTACCTATGTGTGCCGCATCTGTGGGCAGATGTGTACATCCCATGTGTACAGGTGCAGAGGCCAGGGAAGAGCAATGGGTATATTTGTCTTGTTTTCCCACCTTAGTTCCTTGTGATAGTTTCGTATCGCACCTGGAGTCCATGCTGTTTTTCTGTTAGACGGGCTGATCTGGGAGTCCCAGGTACTGACACTTATTCATGGCCAGGCCCCGCTTCTCCCATGGGTATTGGGAGTTAAACTTAAGTCCTTATGCTTGCACAGCAAGGGCTTTTACCTGATTTTAACCCTTGTTAGCTTTTATTTTTTAACCCCCTACTTCTTAGCAGGAGCTGAGCAAGTATTGGTGAATGAGTAAACAAAGAATCGATGGCATCTTGTCACTCATTGACTGTGTGTGGATGACAACCATTTAGGGTGCTTGTTCTTGGTATCGGTGGCCAATGGCACAGGCACTCTTTACTATATCCAAGGAGGGGTGTGCATATTTTGAGGAATGTAGGTTAGTCAGTGGGTAGACTAAGCCTGTATGGCCCCAGAACAACTGGTGAACAGTTGCTTAAACACACATTCTCTAATGCCATTTCCAGCAACCCTATTCTTGTCTGCATATGAATAAAATTTATCAGCCTGTTCAGGCACAACTATGTACAGCACTTATGTATGGGTGAGAGGAAATGTCACACAGGACTGCTGTCTCAACCGAAATATATAACTTCATGGAGAATGTCACTGTGAAGCCTTGGAATCATTTCTGACGTTTACATGTGGGTAGACGTTCCTTTCTTTATTGTGATTAAGTCACATGTTTGTGAGCCACAAATCAAGATTTCTTGGTTCCCAGGATCCTTGTCTGTGGTGAAAGTGAGAAGGAGCCTTGGATGGGGGGCTGTGGGTCTTCCATCTTGCAGGTGGTACCTGTTATAAGAATAAATTATGGATTCAATTCTCTCGAGCTTTTATTACAATGCCATTCACAAGAACAGAATAAAATGTGTAACCCCAACACTTCCCCAAAGTGCTCATCCTCACTGCAGGTGAAGAAAATAGGTTGAAACTATACACCAGGGGTACATGAACCCCAAAGAATTTGATTTAATTGGAAAAGATTTGGTGAGGCAAGGATGATATTTTTAACAGAAATGAACTACTCAAATAGCTACAACTTCGATTTAACTAACATATTTCCTTTACATAATTATTTTACAGAAATAAACATACATATAGAATGTTCTTTCCATAACTGAAATTCATTTAGACACATGGAGTAAACATTCTAAAATGTATTGTTTATTTGTAACAAAGTTTCATTTGTGACCACAGGATCAGCAGTTACAGAAGATGTGAAAAGGGAATCTGCATGTTCTCTGATGTGTGATAAAAGGCGCACTAGGCACCAGGGAGGCATAGGAACGCTTGCAGGGACATGACTGACCACTCAGCTCAGGTCACTTAGCTGTGAAGCTCCAAGGCTCACCCCAATTGTTCAAAGCTTGGTACTGTTTATTGGGGGTGGGGTAACGTTAGTACTAAACACACCAGGACAGAATCCAAGTGTCCGCAGGTCTTTGGCATGCCTGTGTGGCATATTTTGATATAACCATCTCCCAAATATTTTATAATAAAAATTTCTTCCACGGTTTCAGAAGGAATACAAGACATCTAAATGTCAGTCTCAGAACAAGCTCTGTCTCTTGGCAATCATTTCTAATGCTAGACACAGTCATAGCCTCTCATCAAGCAGGCATTGCTTTTCTCTGGGGTTTGAATTCCATCAGAGTCTCCATTGGAATAGCAGACAGGTGTTGGTTTTCTAAGGGAAAGAACCAACCTCCCGTGGAACAGAAAGCCATCGGTTACAAGCCGTGTGAGGTCTTGTATAATGCTGAAAGACTTTGTGGACATGATGGGGAAACTGTAAACTGTACACAGCTCTTTACAGATGTCAAGAGTGGAATAAATATCAGGAGTCCAGCAGAATGTTTTTAAATATTTTACTGTGCTTTTTGGTTGTTGTTGCTTTCGTTATCTAATGGAAGCACTTATGCAACTGAAAAATAAAAACACACCATCATGCAAGTCACAGTTATGGCCTGTGATGATGTCATGATATATAGTCACGATTCCCATTGTACATGCGTTTGTGTTGCCTGTGATGTGAATAGCTTTTCCATTGACAACCAGATACTTTCTGATGAATTAGCATTCATATTTAACGGTCATATTTCATTTTCAATGATACTTCTTAAATCCATTTCTTAGATACTTGTAATATTCCCATTCAGGAGATTTGCTAATGAGAGCAGTAGATGGAGGTTTTGTGAAAAGTCCCCTCAGCTCTGTCATTCTGCACGTGAGTCTGATGGTAAGACAGAGAGCTCTTGGAAACAGCCTGAGTCCTACAGTGGACTTAGGACATTTAAATTGCCTAGAGGTCTGTGAGGGCACCTTTCTCTGTAAGGTTCATCCTTAAAGTTGATAGCCGAGTATAAATAACTTCTTGATTATTCACAGCCTCAACTCAGCAATAGCTAAAGTTAAATTTATGTATCAAATAAACAAGCCTTTAAAAAATTAAACTACTTTTAGCTGGGTGTGGTGACACACACCTTTGATCCCAGCACTTGGGAGGCAGAGGTAGGAGGATCACTGTGAGTTCTTTGAGGCCAGCCTGAGACTATATAGTAAATTCCCGGTCAACCTGGGCTAAAGCAAGACCTTACCTCAAAAAAATACAAAACAACAACAACAACAACAACAACAACAACAAATCACACTATTTTCTATGTCCCCAAGATAACTGAGGCTAGTGCTAGACCAACTGGATCCAAGGCTGACCTTTGGTTCTTGGCCATGAGAATATTCTTGCTGATTCTCCTACTCTGTATATGATGATGTAGAGGAGAGCTCTGTCACCACGTGAAAACATGGATTTACAGGAATGCTGGAGAAATCCTTAGATGTACACTGTGTCCACTTGTACATCTAGTCGGGTTATGTTTGAGAACCCTTTTCATACCCAGGAGCCCTTGCCCCTAATGGGATATTATCTGGAGGTGGGACTTTTGGGAAGGAACTAGAGTTAGATGAGGTCATGCATGGTAGGTCTTCATGGTGGAATTGGTGGGCTTACAAGAGAGGGGCCAGGGAGAGACCTCCCTCCCTGGGAGCATACAGCCAGGAGAGAAGCCATGTGCACTCACCCTGAGGAGTTAGCTGTCTTCAGGCTCCCAAGGGAGGCCTCGTCAGGAAGGCTATCTGCCAGACCATGATCTTGTACATCTGAGGTGTCATTTAGGTCCCTCATTCTATGGTAATTGTTATTGCACCCAAGTGAAGACAATTTGCATTCAGTTACAGAAAATAGACATACTACAGGAGAGGCTTCAACATTAGGGTTTGTCTCACACGACCTTGGGGAGGGGTAGCAAGGTTGCTCGTTGGCTCAGCAATGTGTTTGTTAACACCCCAGCCTTCATGCCCATGCTGGTGGCCTAGAGCCATAACACTGGTGCAGCATTTCCAGGCCCCCGATCTGTGTTTCCTGCAGACACGGGGACATGTGCATTAAGAAGCACAGGCTTTGTCTTCAACTGCCAATAGATGCTTGAAGGAAAGTTGAAGGCTTTTCCATTTTCTTAATGACACATTGCTCTTTGCGTTGGGCAAGGGTGCCTCCAACAGAGGTTTCTATTCCTCATCAACAGGGACTATGTCACATGGCCATTTGGGCGGCAAAAGAAGTTGCACCCATCTATAGATTCAGGGAGCTTTTAGTTAAGACATGTGTTGTAACCGTTGTATCTCCAGGACCACCTGCCCTCCCTCCATACCCTCCTTGACATAACTCGTTATTTGAGATGCTTCTCTCCAAGAGACATTCTTTGATTCTCCCTCAGCTACTGCATGCTACTTACAATCCAAAAATCCAAGTGGCATTCAGATATTCTTGTCACATTTGAGTTTGGCTCCATCTTTTGCCTCTGAGTTTTAAACATGCCTTGGGGGTGGGAGAACATATGCAGACAGCTCCCTCTTGTAACCCCTCCTCTGTACCCTGTGCAACACTTGCGGCTGTGGCAAGAAAATCGAAGTGAACACAACTTTGTACTGTGTCCAGGTCAGATTCCTGCCAACTCTCACTCTGCAAGCTCTGTGGTCTGGCCTCACGAGCTGGGCTGATTTTGTTGGCTTATGTATGGATCTTCAGAAGAACTGGTAGGTTCCATGATGGGAACCAGGATGATGGGTGAATCCAGTCAGCGTGATAAGTCTCATAACTTGTACATACAAACACACATCAATGGTTTTGTCACACAAGTTCCAAGATGAGTCCCAGCAGAAAAACAAGGGGATCTCTTAAACACAAATGTCACCTGTACTTCCTTTTAACAAGAAGCTTTCTGGAGAACCACTCCCAGCACCTCCATTTTCTTTAGAAGTTCCTACCTTAACCTTTGAATTTAGGAACACATGCCAGGATTCCTAAAAGGAGCTTATGGCACTGATTATACTTCCCTGCAGCAATAGCCATGCTAGCTAATTTATGCCCCGTTTGTGACACATAAAGGGGACACTGCCTCTGGAACCCGCATCAGTCACCATGGAAGCTTCTCCGTGCCTTTTACAGCCAGCCTTGTCTGATCAATGCTAAGAGAGGCCATAAGTGCTTTTACCAGAATCTATCAAATGAAGGCTCTCATTTGGAAATGTCTTACACAGTGGTTTCAAACCCACATTCTAATTCTGGGTTTTTGGGCAGAAAGGATATGGCTTCATGTGTGACCTCCAAGAAATGCAGGTCAGTCATCTTAAAGCTTCTGCTGAGTGCTGGTTTGGTCTTAAATTTGGATATTCTGGGATCCTGTAAGAGCAGGTATGTATCTCTGGGGACTTGCGCTTGAGCCCAAGCAGCGCTTACTTTAGCCACCAGGGGGCAGCAGGGAACAGCAAGTGTGGAGCAGCCAGAAAGATCTTTTTATGGGCGGGGGCGGGGGCGGGGGAGAGTGGAGAGGCATAAAGCAGGCAAGGAGGGAGTCTTCAAAAAGCAGACAGCCACAATTCCCACCATGGAAAAAGCTAAACATGTGCAGAGATCACTCCATTCCTTTGGAATTCGTGGTGGTTGTCTAGGGAAAATTAGATTAGAGATATGCTTAGTTATTTATGTCTCATTCATTAATGAAAGAAAGGAACAGTTAAAGTGAGAGAAAGGTGCCAAAGGCAAAAAGAAAGATGAACATGTAGTTTTTCTCATTTGGGAGTAAGGACTTGTATAAAGCATTTAGGACCAGACTGCCCTAGACTTACTTATATGACTCTTGGGCATCTCTTCCCTCTGTGCAAGCTGTTTCTACCTCTGAGCTCTGGGTTGTTCGTCTAACAAGAGCAGATGTGAGGTTTAAATGAAGCAAGGTGTATCAGAGCAGAGCAGGGCTCCTCGGGTTAGCCCCTCAATAAATGTGGGTGAGTCCTTACAGCTCATTGCAATAACTTTGCTTCTAAAGCTTTTTATATCCTAGTGGCAGGCTCCCCAGCCAGAGACAGGGCCTGGGAATAAGGGGCCCAGCTGAAGAGGAGGACAGCGGAGAGAAGGGACAGGGACAGAGGTGCAGAGGGGCAGAAGGGAACAGTAACAGCGCTTCCCCCGGGATCCCTTTCATGCTCTGCAGATTGAAGCTGTTCCCAGTGGAGAGAGCAGGGAGCTGAGCAGGCTGCCCAGCCTGGGATGAGAGCAGAGCCCTGCCTCCTGCTTCTGTCCTCAGGACTCTCGGGATGCTTTCCTCTGGCTTTTCTCTTCTTGCTTCTCTCAGTCCTGTTTCTAGGCTCACCACACCCTCTGCTCTCTTTTGCCTGTATGCATCTTGTTGTATTGTTCAGACACCCATCAACTTGTACGAGGACTGGCTGTGTGCTCTGTCTAAGGACCACAGGAGGCAGAGGGCTCAGGACCCTGCTCTAATGAAGTGCACTTGCCATGGTGAGAATGGACTGTGGTTTCTGGTAATAAACTGCAGGGAAAGGTGAAAGTTGGGCTCATTGGATGTGCTGATGAAGGAAGGTCGTCTAAGGAGGTGATATTAACACTGTGTGTCATCTACAAGCTTCTGAATGCCAACCATAAGGGGGAACTAGTTAGCCAGTCAGGAAGGAGGGCAAGAGAACACCAGGGCTTCATGTTGGTGCAGAACCAGAGTTCAGCCTCTGATCCTGCCATCCCATCAGCCCTAGCCAGACCAATCAGCTCTATGAGACTCACTTGTGCCTGAGGGGAAAGCCCACCACAATAGGATTATAAATAGATCCTTACCAGCTGGGCAAGACCTCTTGTTGGCTTTTCATCTCCTGAACTTCCAGGGACCTGCTCAGGTGAGCACCCCTTGTCTCAGTCCACCCGGGCTGAGATGGAGCCCCCCAAGCCCTCCTCCCACATCGACTCCCTATCCTCTCCTGCATTCCACATGGTGCTTTCTCCTCTTTCCTTCTCCTAATCTAATAGTGTCTCTAAGTCTCACCCTCTGATCTATGGGTTTACTTCTTTAAACTCACAAGACAAGAATCCGGGGTACCCTAAATTAGATGGTACATTAGAGTACTGGTGTATTGATAAGAAACCCCAAAACTTATGATACATACGTCATTCCACAAAAGTGCATAGGGCTCAACTTGGGCCTGTTGTGTTTGGGGAGCAGCATCAAGGACCCCAGGAAGAAAGGTGTTTATGGAAAATGAGGTCAGAAGCAGGCTCATCATGCCAGGCTTTATTGGCCAGAGTAAGTTCAAATTCATTCATACAGCATCAGAGGATCACATCCTTTTTTTTTTTTTTTTGAAACCATCCAAATGGTTCTTTCTTTAAATGTCAGAGGTGATATTTTGGGTTTTCTTGTTTACTCTGAGTACCCTAGGGATCAAACTCCTTTCTCTTTTTTGTGTGGTTGACCCTAGGTGGGTGGAATCTCTATTCTAGGTCATGGTCACTCTCATCTCAGCTGGATCAGGCGAAAGCCCTGGTGAGCAAGTTTCCATGACTGTGTTGAGCTCCCGGGTTCTCCTCTGAGCACAAGGAAACGTTACAAAATAAGAAGACATATTGTTCCATCAGTGAAAACAAGGTTTAGCAGGTCACTTACCCTTCATTCATAACGTAATGCTACATCTCCCTTGGAAGGGAAAGTTTCCAGAGTTCAGTCCTCTGCCACTCCCGCCAGAGCTGATACCCTTGGTCCAGAACCATGGCAGGGGTTGAGGTGACGCGGTGACTGGTGCCTGTGTCACAACATCCTACAAGCTGGAAGAAACAGAGCAGCGCTCAAGGATAGATAGAGAGTGCTCAAGGATAAGATAGGCGTCGTCCCTCCCTTGCTCATTTAACCATGTGGATATGGCTACGCCCTAGAAGAAGAAGGGTAAATGAGCTGTTTTCTGTTTTGTAGTTTTTAGTCCCTCCACAAATGTAATTTGAAACCCAACAGAAATGCTTGAGAGTAATTAACTGCAATTGATAGCTGGTAGCTGCAATTGGTAGCTGACAGTGGGTCTCAGTGGTGAGAAGCCCACCAGAGCGAGGGGCGGGGTCCGAGAGAAGGTGGGCAGGACTTCCCCATCTCCAGCAGTAGTGGTTACTCACTGCCGCCCAAGGCCACTGTGCAGAATGAGAGCCCACGGTTGCTGGATCTTCTTGAAAGAAGGAGAAAAACTTCATCATCGTGTAAGATACGAGATTTAAAAAGTGTAGGCAAATTTTTCAGTATTTTTTTATGAGGAACCAACTAAACATATTTTAACTATGAGTACCCTAGGGATCAGATATTAAATATTAAATTTAATATTAAATATTAAAGCTAATATTTTATATTATTGTAGATTTCCCACGTATCTAATAGATAATGCAGATTTTTGTCATAACCAAACAAAGCATATCTACATGTGCACATGCTAATAACATATTGAAAATTTACAAATAGCTTCATATTGGCCTATATCCACACACCTGCATCTCTATAATAAATATGATTACTGAGCTTCTAGTTTCTATGCTCTGATCTAAATTAATAAAATTTGATCTCACGATCTAATTCCATGAGAATATGCTCTCATGTCTCATGTGACTTCATAAATATTTATTTATATTTATTTGAGGGGAGAAACAGAGAGGGGGGAGAGAGGGAGGGAGAGAGATAGAGATAGAGAGAGAGAGAGAATGAGCACAGCATAGCATCTTGCTACTGCAAATGAACTCCAGATGCATGTGCCACTTTGTAGTCTGGCTTTCCATGACTACTGGGGAATTAAAGCTTGGCAGGCAGGCTTTTCAAGCAAGGGCCTTTAACCATGTGTCATGTCCCTGGTCCCTCTCATGTGTCTTTGATCTACTGAAAGCTCTTATGAACTTAAAGGGCCTCCGTTCAAAGAACAAGGAAGCTGTGGTAAAGGGGGAAGGGGGGCAGACACAGGGACATGCACTTTAAGAAGCATGGGCTGTGTCTCCAGTGAGAAAACACCATACAGAGAAAGAAAATCCCACCTCACTCCGCATCACTGTGTCCCCGGAATCTTCACACTGTATCACAACACCACCGCCTTAGCTTCCTGAAGTAGAAATGGCCTAGAAAAAATAGGTCTCAATTAAGGAGGAAAATGATATTCATTTAGTAAGACATTTCTAGCTCAAAGAAATGTAACTTGAATAATTGAGACTCCCCCATGCCACCTCCTGTGCAGTGATCAGACTCGGTGGGTGACTTCCACGGTAGGCGGCACACTGTCATCAGGCCCGTTATTTGTCTGGCAGTGTCATCTTATGATGAGAATACATGTGGAAACTGGTGTCAAAAGGTCACGGGGGCAGCACAGGGCTGGCCAGGGTACGTGCTGGGCAAGGAGAAGTACACGAAGAACTCAAGCCAGTTTGTGTGTTATCACTGGCAACCTTGAACATGGCCCCTGCCAAACCTCCATCCCAAACTCCACCTAACAGCCAGCTGGACGAAATTATCCAGATGTTTCCCCTGCTTGTAAAAGAAAACCCACACAATAAGCCAGAAGGGATGACATCAAAGTCATGATCAAAGCCAGGGTCTTCCAGAGCAAGGACACCCCCTCCAGCCTTTGTGTGTTCCCCCCATGGCAGGGGCTGCTTGGGGTCAAGCCAGCGCACATCTGGAAACCATGCTTCAAGTCAGCCAGAAGTTAAGACAAGAAGCTGCTTTCTTCAGCAAAAGAGGAACACACGTTTCCTACCTCCAAGAGAAGAGAGGTTCCATGTGGACCCTGAAACAACAAATACAAAGTCTGATGACTAAGTCTGAATTTGTCCTGACTCGCTTCAATTAAGCCAGGGCACTGCTGTGAGAGCTGGCATTTGGGATCCTTCCTATTATGCCATTTAAAACACTGAATTGCTTCCCTTCCCTGCACAAGAGCCTCATTTACAATGGCCGCCGCTTACTCTTGGGCTGTTGGAAGCCACATGGGCTGTTGAGGGATGTGTGAATTAACCCTGCACCCAAACATCCTGACGAATTATCCCAGCCTATGGCAGCGTGGTTTTAGATGTGTGTATTTTGCACTTCCCACTCAGATTCAGCTCCAGCTACCCATGGAGACAGAAGGCTCAACCCCATCCTCCTCCTTGCTGTCTACCTGAATAAATGACCTGCATTCAGTATTTATCTTAGGAGCACACAGCTAACACACACCCCACTGAGATAATTCCTCCAACTTGACATTTGCCGAGAAGTGAAGTGCATCTCAGAAGTGAGGCAGAAACGGGTGATGTTTCCAGGAGAGGTGTAGCTGCTTAGGAACATGTGTTCAGGATGACCCCTCTCCATCCTTGCTCAGCACGCTCCGTGGTCTCTTGTCCTTTGTTCTGCTTTATGTAGAGAAATTCAAGCACATGACAATCCATCGAAACAGGAGACGGTGGGATAGTGCAA
>PVHP010010741.1:0-46933 GCA_004024765.1 Zapus hudsonius | reverse complement strand
ACACACACACACACACACACACACACACACACACACACACACACACACACACACACACTCTTACATGGGTGGTTCAGATGAGACTCCTTATGGATAGCATTATTCTAAAGTGTGGAACTGGCAGTTCTCCAGCAATAGCTCCTGGTTGAAGGGTGGGTGGGTGGAAAGCAGGTGACGAGGACTGAGCAGAGGATGGTGCCAGAAGAGGAAATGGATCAGAAACAGGAGAGGAAGCGCTGCGATTTAGGCTTCAAAGAGAAGGCACCCAGCATCTCCACTCACACCTGAAAATAAGACAGAAAGCAGAGGGCCTGTTTGTTTTGCTCCTAGCAACCAGCCCCAGCTGGTTCCACCCCAGCCAGTTCCCCAGCTGCCTTTCAAGTCTGCCATAGAAACAGCCAGGTTGAGGCAACATGCTGAACTACTAGCTGGGAAGTTATCAAAAGAGGACATCAGCCTTCCTCCCCTGGCTCTTGGACCCAGTTAGAACCATTTTCCAGACACATTCTTAGGTGCTTGAAATGCAAGTCTTGTCTCCAAATGTACCAGCCATGGATCCTGTGCTTTATATTTTATTAAAACCAACATTCTGAATCACTGTTCACTTTCCTTTTTAGTGGTATTTTTGTTCTGGAGTTGCTTTAGAGCAACTTGAAAAAAATCATTCCAATCAGAATTTCTGGGCCCATTTTTAGATTCTCCATAGACTATCTGAGAGATATGAGATCCAGGCATTTCCAGCCTGTGGCCCAGGATGACTGGGAACACAATCCACCATGGACTCGTGAATTTGCCTAAAGCATTAGAGATGTTGAGAACGCAGTTGTGTATATGTGAACCTTGTTTTAGATGATGGCATCGTGTTGCAGTGGCAGAAGGTTCCACATTCCTGGGACTCTGGTGGTTTCAGCCATTGCAACCTGCTCCTCTTTCTCATTGGTGGTACTTGGGGTGGTATTCTAGTACTTTGCATATAAGAGGCACTCTGCTTCTTGCTTTCCTTTTTTGTAAGACTTGGCTTATCTGTTGCTTCTTTAACCTCCTTTGAGATATACAGTTTGTAGCCTTGGCCATTTTTATTTTTTTAAATTTTTAAAAATATTTTATTTATTCATTTTCAAGCAGAGAGATACAGAGAGAGAGAGAGAGAGAATGGACACCAGGGCCACCACCTTTGTGGGTCTGGCTTATGTGGGTACTGGGGAATTAAACCCCGGGGTCTTAGGCACTAGAGGCAAGTGCTTTAACCACTGAGCCATCTCTCCAGCCCTCTTGGCCCTCTTTAGTACTGCTTAGCAAACTGTGTTTACCATGGAAGAAGTTGGAGTACTCATCAATTTTGTGACTGTAAGACATTCTGTATCTTACAAATACTGGATGGCAGGCACCCGATAACTACAGAGTTACAATTATTTACCATACTCTCTAAAGCAATGGGGCTTTTCATAAAAATAACCCCAATACTGGCATTGTGAAAAAAGATACGATTTGTCCCTGGCTCTTTTCTGCCATTCCTGTCTGCTCAGGTGCTCATTGGGATAAAAACCCTGCTTCTACAACAAATCCCTCTTTCCCGCTCCACCTGCCAGAGTTCTATTTCTGCTGCCTCCTGATTTCTGTCTGTGTCTGTGTGAACTGACTCATACTTCTGGAAGGAGGAAATCTCCAGGACTTCTCACCTAGTGAAGGATGGTAAACAAGGGGATTTAGTGGATGATTCCTTTCGGGATTGTTTTGATTTTGTTGGCATTGGTCCATAAGATGAGCAAAGTCTGAAATTCAAAAGCATAAGCATCAATTAATACAAATCTGGGAGAGGTGAATTCATTTTAGGCAGCAGCATTTGGTGCATGGGGAGCAATTCGTAGATAGAAAAACTGTCACCAAGGCCATCAAGCAAGAATGGACATCCTTAAAACGATCCCCAGAGGGGACCATGACAGCTTTGTTTTGCTGAAATCTCCAGTTAACTGACAGCTTCCATAATTAACTGCTAACCCTTCAACCATTCAGAAGTGAGATTTTTAATTGTGTCTGAAAGATGAACATTTCTTTCTGTTTTTGAGACAAATCCACTTTTAAATGTTAATTAGTGTCAAGGCTGATGCATTCTGAGTATCTTTAATGTTACTAATATTTTCTGTGGAAATTTCTGGAATCTTTTTCTAGTGCCTGAAATCTCTGGCCTCGAGTAACCAAAGGAAGTTAAAGATATGGGGGTTCTTTCCTTTTTATAGTGACATCATTTATTTTTGTGAAGCCACGTATAGTCAACAGGCAGAATAGAAACCAGTGGTGTTCAGAGAAGGACACAGGACCCAGAAAGGTTATGGGTATACATTTACACACCATCCAAATCCTTCCTTCTCCTACCTGCGCTGCTCTAGTGGGTGTCTGTCTCAAATATTGAATCTTATAAATTCAGTGTTGCCATCATCCATTCAAATATCAGTATTTGAAGTAGAAAATTAAGAAAATGATAGCTCTTACCCTAATATAGTCAACTGAATATTTGAACAGTTGATCTTAGCTATTTTCCTCTCATTGGGAAGAGGATTCATCCTGATCCCCTTACTTCAGATGAAACTTCTAGTCCTTACTTTCAGTGATTTAGAGCAACTGAAAAAAAAGCACATTGGATTTAAATTTAAATATGCATTTATTAATGAAAAATATATATGAAAATATACACATGTATGTATTCATATACACATATGTATGTATGAAATTGAGTGAATGATAGGTAAGCATGCCTAAAATAATATTTTTAAACATTATATCCAGGAACTTGGAAAATTAATGTGAATTTTAATTGCATCTATTTTTTTCTAAAGAATAACAGTGTTCCTGGGACTGAATGTCCTCAGCATTCATAGCATGTCTCTCAAATGGCCAATTTTGCAATCGGGACCAACCATGAAAAAGCTATAGGAACAGCTAAGTCACTGAGGAGCAAAACATATTCATCATTAGAAGCTGAAATGAGCAGCAATATGATTTCAAAGGCCCTACTATTCCACTCATTTCAAAATGGTACCCAAAGGAGGGAAAAATAAAAATGGGATAAGATTATGTCTTTGTTCTCAAAAGTAATCTATTCCTCATGGGGATAAGTGGTGTATTAATGAAGATCCTTCCCAAGTCTCCTAAAGAAACATGTTAGGCCTTAAGTATGCTTTTAAGGCAATAAGTAATTTTCCATATGCAATAATGACATTTAAAAAACATTTTCATGCCTCATTTTAGTCTGCTTATGCCTCGTAAAATGGTTCTGTCCAAACCTTTACATAATAATTGGAAAAGGAAGAGCGTTGTTAAAAGAATGTTATTTTTCAACAGTTTACTGAATACTGTTTATTTAAGGAAGAAGAATAAGCTGTGAAGTGAAGAGAGCCTTGTATGTTACATTATGAAAGCCGGGCCCAGCTTCTCTTTCCTTTTACAAAGTTGAGGGTTAATTAAATGTCATGGAAACACGTTTGTACTCTATAAATCCCTTAGATTCTTGGAAGAGAACAAACATTTTTAAGAAAAAAAATTGCTTTAATAGTATACCACTCTCTGACTGGTGGCAAGTCCATCTAAATTCCTCAGAACATAAAACGTTTGCAATAGATTTCAACTTGCCTAAGTGTTACATATATTCTAGTTTATATTTTTATTTTAATGAGAACCTTATGAAAATATCAAACGTAACCAAGTAGTATTTTCAAAACCTGAATGCGGCGACTCAAACAAACAAAAAAACCCTGGATGCTATAATTTTTACTATTCTAACGAAGTTTGTAAGTGCCCAACGATTCTTACCATCTCATGCACTCTTATCAGATTTGACCTGTAACTTTTCAATCCCCCTGTGGGTTTTACGTTTTGTGTATTCCTTCAATCCTTGCCATGTGCTAGATGGTTATATTCTATAAGCACTTTATTTCACTGAATACTTTAAACAATTCTATGAGGTGTTAATTGTTTAATACTTAAAATGATCCCAGTTAATGATGGGAATAATGGTGTTTAAAATGAATGCTCAGTCCGTTACAGGTTGGGTTTCATTCTGTATATTTAACTCAAAAAAGTCAGTGGTAAAAACTGTTTTTCACTACATTTTGATGTTTAGCGTTTGCAGTAATGCTATCTGTGCTTTGAATTACATATCAATGAATACGTAGTTTACCACTAGAGCTCTGAATATAAACTGGGTACAAAAGACAAAGCAACTTCATTAATACTTGTTTGAGCTGCTCTGTCCTGTTATTGAAACAAGCCATGATTAATTGTTACATTCTTATCTTCAGTTTCTTGTTTTAAAATGCTTTCTCCTTAAGAGCTTTGCCTCTTGGCTGCTGGCAGATTCTCTGCAGTATAAATTGTTCTAGTTCACCAGTTATTAAATACTTTGCCCAGGAATCTCTTTCGCTCACTCATATATTTATAGAGAGAATGGAAATGAATTTTAATTATTTCAGTAATGTTACTTTTCAAATGATGGCCATATAAAAGCAAATTTGTTTTGGCCTTAGAAATTTTCAAGATGGGGCCTAAATTTTTTTTTAAAACAGTTGGATAATCTAATCTCTCTCTCTCTCTCTCTCTCTCTCTCTCTCTCTCTCTCTCTCTCTCTCTCTCTCTCTCTCTCTCTCTCTCTCATAGTCATATGGTAAAGGAGCCAGAAGGAAAAGTAGATTTAAAGGATCGGATGGAAGTACTTCGTCAGACACTACCTCAAATAGCTTTGTTCGTCAGGTAAGGGAGCCATGAAGTTCATGGTTTTGAGAAGTATATATACATTGTTTTTTCTTCATTTGGTGTGTGTGTGTGTGTGTGTGTGTGTGTGTGTGTGTGTGTGTCGTGTTTGTCATGATTGCGTGCAGGTGCAGGTACCCTGTGTGCAGGGACACCGAGTCCAGAGGAGGACTTCAGGTGTCCCTCTCACCCCACCTTCTGTCTTCTGTGTTGTTTCCTGGAGATGGATTCTCTCACGGAATCTGGAGTTTCTGTTTGATGACTGGATGACCAGAGAGTCCTAATGGTTGGCTTGTCACCATTTCCCACAGCCATGCCAAGCTTCTTACATGTGTGCGAGGGATCCAGCACAGGCATCTCTCTGGCTCTTATTCTTGCTGTGTGGCAAGTGTCCTTTCCTGCTGAGCCATTTCCTCAGCCCCAAGAAGTCTTTTTGAAATGAATTTTTTTAAGTGGGTTTAAACTGTCACTCTTAAGGTATAGAGTATACTTTTACTGAAAATCGTAATGAAACTTGTGCATTTTAATGTCCGAATGAAAATATTTATATTTTAAGTGAGACTGTAAGCATTGTATTCTTTCTGGGCAAGTTGGGGACCATCAACTGAAGACTTCATTATGGAGAATTCCTCTAGCAGATGACAGAAGAATCCAGGAAAGATTACAAGTTTGTGGCTTTCCTTAAGGAGGTAGGGAGAGGACATCCACCTCCCCAACTGTCCATATTATATATGGATATTCCTCGGGCGTGAAGTCCTCCCCCACCCTTTCTTTGGCCTTGGATTAGAAAGACAAAATTGTTCTTGGCCTTGAAATGGTTGGAGATTCTGGGGTTAAATCGAATGTATGATGGCTTTGAGCCATAACTGAAATGATTTCTGCTGTTGGAGATGGGCATTGTCTTCACTTGCGTTAACCTGTGGCACATCCTGCCCAGGAGCCTGGAATTCCCTTGACAGACAGTGGACGGCTCCCTAACATAAAATAAAGGCCTTCATGTCCCAGAGGAGGGACATAGGCAGCCGGCCTCCAAGGGCTCTGGTTAGGTGTCAGTACAAAAGTCTCACAAGGTGTCGTAAGCACACACCTTCATCTGGCAGCTCTCAGTGGATGGAAAATGTGAGAAGGTGGTAAGAGAGCACTTTCCTGGCTGACGGATGGCCAGCATCACCGAGGATATTCGCTTATGGGCAGAAACGCAGAGCCATGGTTGTCAATGGAAAAAGCTGCTTTGCTTCTTGGGATGTAACTTTTTCCTATTGATTTATGGATCCTTTATCATAACTCAAGGCTCCACCGGTGCCCCTACACTTTGGCAGAAATCCTCTTTGTCTTGGGAGTTCTATTTTTTATAGGAGGTTATAACACCTGACCCTCTCCATCTTTGTTGAGCCTGATAACACTTTGCAGCATTGCCCCAAGGTCTTGATTCGCTCCGTCTTCAACTTGTTTGCTTGTAACATCAGTGGGGTTTCCATTGCTTGTCTGCTGTCACCTTATACTTGAGGATAAGCTCTGTCTGCCAATCACTCCACTCTGGCAGCCTTTGAGAACACCGATGGTACATCTGAATACCATTTAGGCAAGTAGAAAAGATTTGATCTGTGCCAACTAGAAACTGTTTTGTTTATAGAAAGTTAGAAAAAAAATATTTGAAAAGAAAAAGATGAAGTCAAGTGCGGTCCATTCAAAGCCGTATTCCAGGAGTGTAAGAGGGACCTGGGAAGAGAACAGGAGGGCCCGTGGTGTATGCACTGGTCTGATGGTATCACGAGCAGACCTGAGGTGCATGAAGGGCCTTGGATCACGGCCACGAAGCTTAGGTGACTCAGTTGTAGAGAAGATGCCTGAAGCCTTTCCGTTTCAAGCATCTGCACTTATTCTGTCCTTGGAAAGATTCTGCCCAAGGAGATTGAGCTTGGAGAGCTCAGATAAGAACTTTGAGTTGTCCTGTCAGGGCTGAGTATTACGGGACCTGCGGCAGAGCTGCACCAGCTTCCGAGGCTACACAGTGGCTGCAGCAAAGCATGGGCAGTGCCAGGGAGCTTGGCGAACTCGCCCAAAAGTGGAAACAGATGTTTCAAGTGAGCAGGATGAAGTGAGTTGAAATTAAGAGTATTGAGTTCATTACTGTCTCTGTAAGCCCTTAGAAATGTCTCTGAGAGGCGATTGTGGGATCCTGACTTCTAGTTCTATATCTTTGGCTATGCACTCCACTTGCATTCACAAGAGAGCAGCGATTAACCAAGATGATCACACTGCATAGAAATGAACCGGGATTTGTTTTCCCTCCTAACTTCCTGTTGACACTGAGTTCTTAGTAAAATATGTTTGCTTGAGACACAATTACGAATGAGCAAGAGACCAGCTAAATGATCTAACTCAACTGTAGATGCACATTGTTAAAGCCTGTGAATATGTAGAGATGCAAAAGAATCCCCACTCCAAAAAGTGAACCTAAGCTGGGAGTGGTGGTGCACGCCTTTAATCGCAGCACTTGGGAGGCAGAGGTAGGAGGACTGTCTTGACACCTGGGCTAGAGCGAGACCTTACATTGAAATACAAAACAACAAGCGAAAACAAAATTTAAAAAGGGACTATAGAGGTCTGTCTTCGAGAACCTGAGGGGAAGGGTGTGCTTGCTGTGCCGTGGTCTGGGGACAGAAATTACGCAAGCAGGTCATCAGGACTCACCTGCAGGACTGGGAAATAGCGTTTACCACTCAAGCCCAACTACCCAAGTTCAACTCAAGATCACACAGAAAAAGGAGAGAATTGTGGCAGGCTTCTGTTATCCCAGCATGCTGACCCTGAAGTGAGGTGGCAGGTGGAGACAGGAGAAGTTCCCAGAAGCTCACGGCAAGTCCAGCAAAGAACAGAAGCAGAGTGAGAATCTAGAATGAAAAAGCCAGCTTCAAAGGAAGTGGAAAGGCAAAAAAGGGACCTAAATTTCACCTTTTCCTTTGACCTCCAGAGGTGTGCATTCCATGCCCACACTCACTCACATGAACGTGCACACATATCCTCATGAGCACACACACAAAGAAATAATAAAATGAGTTTCAAAAGCACTTTGATATCATCAGAGAACAAGAGACCAGTGTTTCTGGCAAGATATTGGAGTATGAAATTGTATTTTGTTTGGATAATTGTATTCTCAGCTAAAACAGCGTTTACGTCTGCTGCCACTTGAAAATGGCATGGTTAGATTTGCATAGAAGTGGGTTATTGTGCCACGGTTTGATATCAAATAGAAGTGGGTTCTGACAGTGCTTGTAGAAATGTTGGATTATTAAGAATACAAACAGCATTTGATTTTGTGATATGGAGATGACATTCCCATCTACAGATGTGTTTGGGCCACATTTGTAGCTGTCTTGGGATGAATATGTCCTGCTGGCTTCAGGTTGGATATGAAATGTTTGATTCCATCATAAGCCTTATTAAACCAGCAACTGGTATCAATGTACAGAATAATGTCTAGTGTCTGACTAGGGGGCATTTGTACTTGGTATTACAAGAGGGTTTGGTCAATATAACTCTACTTTCTTCTCTTCTTCTTTTTCTTTCCTTCTTTTTCTCTTTCCCTTCCCTTCCCTTCCCTCCCCTCCCCTCCCCTCCCCTCTCTTCCCTTCCCTTCCCTTCCCTACCTTTCTTTTCCCTGCCCTTCTCTCCTCCTTCCTCTTTCCCTCCCTCCCTTCCTCCCTGTTTGCTTGCTTGTTTTCTTCATTTCTTTTTGAGGCAGCACCTTTCTGTGTTAACCGGGATAGTCTTGAACCCATGGACTCAAATGATCTCTGCTCCCCAACGTTGTATGAAAAAATTCCTCTGCACTGAAAGCAGCAAATAACTATCGACAGCTTTTATCAAAAGCAATGATAACAGCTCACAGGATAAGGCACGGGGAGTGACCCAGGTGTCCCCCATAAACTTATGTGTTCCGAATGGTCGCTCCCCCGCTGATGGCAGTGTTTGAATTGGAAACTTGTTGGAGGTGTGTTGTCAGGGGCAGGCTTAGGAGGGTCATAGCCAGCTTCCCCTTGCCAGTGTTGGCACACCTTCTTGCCGCTGCTTGCAGTGCTGTGATGGAGGTGATGTCCAACCTCTGCTCATGCTCTCATGGAGCTTCCCCTCAAAAGCCAAAATAAGCTCATTCTTTCTAGCAGCTTTTGGTGGGGTTCTTTGTCACAGCAACATGAAAGGTTGACTACAACAGAGAAGGTCATCAGCCTCTCCACCCCCACCTGTGATTCAGGTGCCCCCTGCAGAATACTGTAAATGCATTTGGACCACCTCATGGGGAGATGGAGAATACAGAAGGGAACGATCGATCAAGGTGTTTTTTTCCTGCCGTATATCATAAATGCCTTTAGACCTGGGGAAGATCTAGAATACAGAAGGGAATGATCACAGAGCAGTGAGCTCCATCAGGTGGTTTTTGTGGAGTCTCTATGGTGTGTAAGCCAGCCCTCGCCCTGAGGCTGAGGGAGGAGCTTCCTCAGAGGTGATTCCAATATGGTGAGCCCCACTGGAGTGCTGCTCTTTGGTCTCTAGCTTCTGGAAGCAGCCACACAAGTCCTCCTTCAGGGTGGGGTGAGACTTCTGGTGCGGCTGCTCTGGGTCCACCTCACCCTGAGGGAGGAGCGTCCATGGAGGAGTAACTTTGACACAGGAAGCCCCATCAAAATGGCTGCTTTGGGGGCTTCCTGTTCCTATAAATAACCCTTCCATGCTCTGTAAGTGACACCCCAATAAGCCCATTGGGTCACCAAACCAGTATTGGTGCAATTGTACTTTTGTCTGCCATCAGAGCCCTATTTGGGGTGAGGACCTGTGTTCGAGTCTCCCCAGGGGAAGTTTCCTGTGACACCAGTACCTGGAATCATAGTCAGGCACCACCACATCTGGCTTATAACTTGGTTTTTTTTTTTTAAGTGTTTTGTTTAAGGAAAGTATCAAACAGGGCTGTGGCGATGGCTCGTGGAAAAAGCACCTGCTGCTCAAGACTGAGTCTGGAAGTTTGGACCCCAGCACCCATTCACATGCAGCTTTCACAGGCCACAGCCTGGTGACAGTTGATGGGAGTCAGACACAGTGGAATTTCCTGGAAGCCATGGGTCAGCTAAACTCGCAAGCAGTGAACAGTAAACATAACAAGAATGAGAGACCCTGCCTTAAATGAGGTTCAACACAAGGACCCCCAAACTTTGTCCTCTCACCACACACCTGCTGTGGCCTGTACATGTCTACAATCACACAGGGACACACAGACGCACACATCATATACTAACACAAGTGCCATGCATTACATTCTACTATGGCCTTTCAATGAGAAATTATTTCTGTATAATTTTGAAAACCTCCTAATTTTATTTTTATAAACAGCATATTATGTGTAAGGACTTAAACTGGGAAACATTAGGGGTCTTCGGGTAATCATACTGAGATGTAAAAGCTTTAGAGGCTCCAAATTTGAAAAATTAACATGAAAAACATTGGGAATTTTCGTTGTTTTTATAGCTTTGAAAAAAATCAGAGAGTTTGGTTTGGGCTACTTGCTTTTCTGAACACTCCGCTGGACAAGCCAGTGTGATTGTAGATGGTCTTCATGGGGGTGCAAGGGTGAGTTGGGAAGTGTGGGCTCCTCCTTTGATAGCCCCCCCTGTGTCTATAAGACTAGGCAGCAGGATGCTTTGCACACAGAGAAAGGCCATGTGTCATGGTTTGCTCCAGGTGTCCCCCACAAACAAGTGAATGTGTTCTGGGTAATCAATCCTCAGCTGATGGCAGTTTGGGTTTTACAACCTCAATGGAGCTGTGTTGTTGGGGGCGGGCTTAGGGGGGTTATAAGCCAGCTTCCCCTTGCCAGAGTTTGGCACACCTTCCTGCCGCTGTTTGCAGTGCTGTGGCGGAGGTGATGTCCAGCCCTCTGCTCATGCCATCGTTTTCCCTGCCAGGATGGAGTCTCCCCTTGAGTCCCTAAGCCAAATAAACCCATTCCTCCACAAGCCGCTTTTGCTTGGGTTCTTCCTGCGCAGCAACTAGAAAGCTGACTGCAACACCATGTGAAGACCCAACAAGAAGGCATCCATCTGCGGGTCAGTCGAGGACAGAGACCCTTGGCCTTGGGCTCTTGACTTCCAATATTGGGAAAAAATGATCTCTCACGGCAGCTCAGGCAGGCTACAGTGGGTGGGGACACAACCCATTTTTCTTTTATAATTTTAAATACTTTCTCTTGCTGTTAATGTGACAAGTGTACCAAGAAGGGTCTAACTTGTGTGTTTAGTCCAGTGAGCTTTTCATAGAGTCAGCATACCCCACCCAAATAAAAAAATAAGGGGACCCCCTGAGGTCCCCTTCGGATCCTTTTCCGTCTTGGCTCCTTCCTCCTTTCGCACCAAAAGCGACTGTACCTTTGTTTCTGATCCCACAAATTCATTGTACCCACTCTGTTGTGTGCATGTGTGTGTTCATGTGTATATAGATACGTGTGCACATGTATACAGGTGTGTGTGAAGGTCAAAGGACAACCTCAGATGTTGTTCCTCAGGTGTCACTCAGCTTTTTTTGAGACAGGTTCTGTCCTTGGCCTGGAGCTCACCAATTAGGCTGGCCAGTGAGCCCAAGATCCTCTGGGGTAACAGGTGTATGTCATCATGCCTGACTTATTTTATGTGGATTCTGGGGATCAAGCTGAGGTCCGTATGCTTGTAAGGCAAACACTTGACCAACAGGGTCATCTGCAGAGTCCCTTTGTGTTTGAATGCTTGCTCTCCCCTTCGTGCCTGCCGTTGTCATTATTGTGGACTTTTGATCATTGTTGAGTTTTCTTACTGGACAAGCTTGCATTGTATAGACATGCCACGGCTGATTCATGTGCTCTGCTCTCAACAGATACTGGGCTGATTCTCCTTGAGGTACTGGAGCTGAAGCCTCTATAGAAATCCTTGAGGTACTGGAGGTGTTGCCACTATAGAAACCCTTAGATGGACCTTCAGTGCTGGGTTGCATTTTTGCTCACCGACTAGAGTGGAATGTGGGATCCTATATGTTCCTGTCTTCAATAAAGTCAGTACTGTGGTGGAGTCCTCCAAAGTGGTTGTGCAAACTTGCATTCCCACTCCCACTCCCACTTGTGGCCATTGCATTTCTTCACAGGTTGCCAACACTTAATGTCTCTGTTTCACTTCAGTCATTTTATGACATGACAGCCAACCGCATGGGCTGATAAGGAAGTCACTCTTTCCCTGTAGCTGGGTTGGGGGTGTCTAGGGAACGGCACATATAAATTTGTATAATCTGAACAATCTTTGGAGGGTATTTTATCACTATAGTAAATATCTTATTTTTCATAATAACTAGACCTGTAACCATTTGATTAAACTTGTATCATGATTACTTATTGGAAGGTGTTGAAGCATATTGGGGTATTTTAGAACATGTACATGAAGGAAGCTACAAGCTATTTGCCTGTAGGCTAATTTGTCAGATTATAGCAATATTATTGTTGGTACCATTATCTTTGTGTGACGCTCTAAATAAACTTACTCTATGAAAAAGCTAGTCTTAAGGTGAAAATATGTATAGATAAATTTCTGCAAAAAAAGGGTCATGAAGCATATTACAACCCCAGATAGAAGCTTCCTTTTATTACCCAACAAAGCATCTTTTTTTTTCTTTGTTGTCCATAATGAGTTACATTGTTTAGTGGGCCAACCATGAGTTGTTATCCCAATTCCCCATTGCCCCCCTTCCCCATCCCCAGTCAGCTGGATATCCTCCTCCGTGGGCCGTCTGGATCAGTCTTTGTGGTAGGGGACCATGGATAGCTCATTCTTCAGCAGGGCTCTCATGTCTCAAGTGTGTAGTTACTGAGGGTTGCCAAGTCTCTGCTATTCTCCCCCACCACGGCTCTCACAATCTTTTCGCCCCTTCTTCCGCTCAGTTCCCTGAGTCGTGGTGGGTGAGTATTAAGGCTGCTTTAGTGTTGTGAGCTTAGGGGTTTTTGTGTCTATTCGTTGGTTTCTGTCTCACTGGCTTATCCTTTGTTGATTGAATGGCTGTGGCTGTGGGGCTCTTGTTCATCCAATCATTCTCTGCGGGGTTCCATATGGATCCTCCCCCGTATGACTGTGGTGGCTCATCTCTTGCCAGGATCTCAGCTTTCTGCCTGCGGTCAGTTGGTAGGGTTATATGGGCCACAGCTCCCTCGCTGTATCCTGAAAAATACAAACACAATCTCCATCGGAGAATGAGGTCAGTATCGGTTAACAAATATATAGCAATCTGGATTACCTAGCTTCTATTTTCAAAAGCCTCCCCGGCAGTCACTCGCCATCAACCCATTTGAAGTGATATGTTGAGGATTTTAGAATAGCATTCTCTTGTGAAACACATCATTAATTCCATGCTGGAGTTTTGAATTGGTGTTCTGATTGTCCACGGGGCAGCCTTTGTCCCTAGCCTATGTGTTGCAGATATCAGTGGTATTTCTCATGAACTGTGGGAGAGGAGGTTCTATTCTATATGTACACTTGTGAAGTGACTTGTGAAGCTAATATATATATTTCAAACATTTCAAGGACAACACCTTGCAGTTTCCTAAAGCATTAATTAGAAAGAAAATTATTTCTGGTTTGTTCATTGTGTAAATTTCATTTAGGTTGTAGGAAAAACATGCTGTATAAGGGCAAAGAATACTATATCCTGAATTTATAATTTGGTAATTTCTCTTTTGTGTAATTATGATGCTGTGACTTTTATTTTCCATAGTTTCTCCAACAGGTGGGTAATGGTTGATCACTTCAATTCTGAATCTGAATTTTGGCTCTGTCATTAATATTTGGCTTTTGGTGACTATCAATATGTTTTGGTACCTCACAGTTTTCATTTGGAACATAGAGCCCCCACCCCTAAAAACAGGTAGATGTAAGGATTGCAAGAGTCAAATCTTATATCTTACATAAAATCATGTCAGGAGGGAAATTGGGGTCCCATCACAAAATATGCTCATACAGTGTATCTAATTATTGACAATAAAGATATTAAAAAATTAAATAAAAACATGTCAGTAAGCATTATATAAGAGTTCAGTACTGTGATTTATAAAAACCATTGCCTATTGGAAATATCAGTTAAACCTGAATAAGAAATAAAACTCTTCAGAAGAAATAGTTATAGTTAATATTTATTAGGTGTTACTTTAGCATGCTCCCTTTTACAGATAAGGAAATTGAGACCCAGTGGGGTGACATACCTTAGTATATTATCATATCATATTATAAAGGCAGCTGGAGTGAGAATTTGAGTTTAGGTGGATGACTATGAATTCTTTTCATTATTGGCAATGCTATACTCCTTTGTAGCAAAAGGGAAATGAAAATCCATAGCAAATATTTAACTGTTAGATACGGAGAATGTGTAGAACATTTCCAGCTAGTGTTTTTAGAATGAAACACCCTATCTTAGCTACTTTTCTCATTAGTCTAACCAAATTCCTGACAGAATCAATTTGAGGGAGGAAACGGTGACAGGACCTTTCTGAGGGCTTCATCCCATCATGGTGGGAGGGCCTGTCTGAGGGCTTCAGGACCTTTCTGAGGGCTTCATCCCATCATGGTGGGAGGGCCTGTCTGAGGGCTTCAGCCCAACTTGGTGAGAGGACATGTCTGAGGGCTTCAGCCCATCTTGGTGAGAGGACATGTCTGAGGGCTGTGGGCCCATCTTGGTGAGAGGACCTGTCTGAGGGCTGTGAGCCCATCTTGGTGGGAGGACCTGGAGCAGAGGCTGCTCACGTCTTTGCAGTTCAGAGAGCAGAGAGCTCCAGTGGGAACCAAAAGTCGCTGTTACCTTCAAGGCTTCCCCCAGTGACCCACTTCTAGCCCACAGTGTCCAAGGCTCCCCAGTCTCCCCAAACAGCTCCTCCAGCTGGGTAAAGTGGACCAAGTGTTCAAACACATGAGCCTATGGGGGACATTTTACTTCTAAACCAAAACACGTGGGCAGATACAAAGTTAGTCTCCACTGCGATCATCCTTCTACAGAGAAAAGTAAGGCGTGTTTCAGGACTGTAAAATTTCACTCAACATCATCATTTATTTTATTCTGTCTTTATTATCCATAATTGCATACATTGCATGAGCAAATCTTATGATGATGCCCCCAATTCCTTCCTCCCAGTCCCCAACCCACTGGGGACCCTTCTCGTGGGCATGACTATAGGTCTCAACAATAAAACAGACTTAAATATCATGATTTTTAAAATATAAGCACCATTTCTTTACTTCCTGTCACCATTTTAATAAATTCTCTTATTAGTAACCAGAAGGACAATTTAGTTGGAAAAGTTTCTATTTTTTTAGTTCCTCCCAAGAATTTGCAGGAACATAAATATTTTGGGATTTTGAAAGCCCCCCCCCACTTTCTTAAGTAAATGGAAATGAACTTGAATATGACCCCCTACAGTGTGTGTGGGTCTGCTTTGACTGTCACCCATGTTCCAGGAATCATGCACACATTATGATCTGGTGAGCTTGAGCAAACTTTGCACCTTTTATGTTAGACTCTTTCAGAAATAGTTTATAATATGTTGTTGGGGCCTTGGCTTTGTAAGTATAACAGGTATTTTATTTTTTAAATTATCTTATTTATTTGAGAGAGAGAGAGAAAGGGAGAATGGGTGTGCCAGGGCTTCCAGCCACTGAAAACAAACTCCAGACACATGCGCCACCTTGTGCGTCTGGCTTTATGTGGGTACTGGGGAATCAAACTTGGGTCCTTCTGTTTTGCCAGCAAGTACCACTGAGCCATCTCTCCAGCCCCAGATATTTTAATTTTAGTGGATTAAAGTCTATTATGACCTCTAGACACTATAAGTAAAGTAAATGAATATTGTTCAAATTGCTTATACACTAAAAGGTATTTAATACCTAAAGCTCTGGTTATATTGGGCTATTTATACAATTGTAGGCATTGAGATTGTCTTTAATTCTAATATAAATGCTACTTCTTAGCTGTGTGTTGGGAGCTCATACATAGATGAGAGATCTTTACTAGTCATAATAAAGCCAAAAAAACTATAAGTCTCATAATCTTTTGTATTAGCACATTGCATAAACTTCTAATCTATTAATTGAATTAAGATATTTTTAACTTCACCCTTTCCTCCTGACTTCACAAACAAAAATCAGATCAGTAAAGACTGTTGTTTAGAAAGAAGATATTTGTTTTAACACAAGACCTTGAGTGGGTAAATTAGTTTACTAGGAGAAAAATAGGTGGGGTAGGAGTAAGAAGGCCTGCCTGGCACTGAGCAGTAGAAAACATCTGTGCCTCTCTTTCTGAGTGCTTGTGCAATATCTACTAACTGTATAAAGTCTTTGATATGGCCAAGGTCAGGGAAAACTGTCCATCTGTGGATAGGTTTTGTCATCAAAATTAAAGCCACTAGGGGCGATGGCAGAGGAGGCAGTGTTAGAAGCCATGCGGTCCTATTTTTCTTTTGTCTAGTGTTCTTTTTCTTTCTCTCAGTCTCTCCCTCCCTGTTTCCTCCTCCCCATTCCTCTGTCTGCCTCGCTTCTCTTTCTCCCTCTCACTTCATTCTGCGTTTCTCTCATTCTCTCACACTACTTTCTCTTTCCTTTCTTCATCTTCATAAAGACATGCGTTCTCCCTGGCTGCACTGATACACCTGCAGCCTTCCTAAGATGATCACCAAATGCTCAGGGGACACCTTGCCAGCTCTGCTTTAGTTTGATGCTTCCATAGCACAGCTACTTTTCATTCGGGGCACAGTCTTGTGAACCCCACCAGAACCCCACCTGACATTTTGGTTCAGGACTCACCAACTGTTTATACCCATGACATTTATAGATTACTGAATTGTACTGACTCACGTCTTTGTGTGACAAGTTAAAGCTTTTGACTCAGTATCTTTTTCTTTTCCTGGTTTTTTCGATCACTATTATTCTTCGTGGTTAGCAGAGAAGAACCCAGCCACCGATCTTGGAGTTTTGCTCACCGCATATGTTGTGGTTGTAATGAAATAATCCTGTAGCTTCCAAGGGCTTCCAGAATACACTCCAGGAGGACAAAATGGAATCAACCAAATATTTAACAGAAGGTTGCGTGACACTTTCAGAACATGCTCTTCTAAACAAATTCCATCGTCCCCCGGCACCGTGTTCTTGGGGCTGCTTTTTTGGACCTTTTATATTCGTTCAGCTTAGCTTTAAATATGAATGATTCATCACAGAGACACACAGTCTATTTTTCAGTCTTGTTTTGCAAAGGCAGATTAAACTGTGATAATGATTACAGACTCCAGGCCCACGTAGAGTGATATGTTTAAGGCTGGATAAATCTCTTCGCCCTTAAAGCCTGGCATCGTGCCTTGATATGTGCTCTCCTCGCAAACACAACCATAAATAATAAAGCAGTAGATTTATGACCCCTGTGACTTCCTGTAAATGTCTTTCTATCTCATAGGCATTTGCTTGGGTTTTGTGAATGGCAGGATCTGTCTTGCGTCCCCTTAAAAACTTTTTAAATATAACAACATACAAATGTTTACCTTTATAATAAGGAATTTCTTTGGTCTTTCTGTGGTTTAGCTTATATACCACTGTGATCATTTTGCTTTTTGTCTTTTTAGAAGGCATGCACACCATAGAAGTGATAAAATGAATTTTATACTTAGTACTTCAGCTTCTTATTACTTTTTGTTTGTTTTTTTCAGGCAGGGTCTCACTCTAGCCTAGGCTGACCTGGAATTCACTCTGTAGTCTCAGGGTGGCCTAGAACTCATGATGATCCTCCTACCTCTGCCTCCCAAGTGCTGGGATTAAAGGCATGTGCCACCACGCCCGGCTTAGCTTCTGATTACTTTTGACATGTCTGTATAGACATAATTTCCTGAGGAAGAACAAGGACACATTATGTAAAGAAACCTCCCACCTTTCCAGGTGCTTTTTCATGTATTTGAAATACCTACCTGTCGTCCATTAGACCTTCATGTGCTCTGAATGCTAAGTCCCCAACTGGTGGCAATTTGAGCCTCCTGGAGGAGATGTATTGTGGGGGGCAGGCTTGTGGGTGTTCTAGCCAGCTTCCCCTTGCCGCACTCTGTTTCTGCTGTGGTCCACTTGATGTTGGCTGGATGGTAATGTCCAGCCTCTGCTCATGCCACATTTTCCCCTGCCACCATGGAGTTTCCCCTTGAGCCTGTAAGCCAAAATAAACCCTTTACTCCCCAAAGCAGCTCTTGGTTGGGTGCTTTATACCAGCAACAAGAAGGTAACTACAACACTACTCTATAAATTAGTTTTTATTAAGGTAACTATTATTTTGTGGACTTAGGCATACCCTGTTTTTTTTTCCAGTGAGATAAATATCACTATAAAACCAAGAATTACTTTTGCAGGTGCTTTTATTTTCTTAAACTCACAGATATGTTTTGAATTATACTTTTCATCTATGACCTGTTTTCTTCATTCTTGCTCATGTCCTGCTTGGATAAGCCATGCGGTTTTAGAAGTGTCACACCCCGAAGTGACCACAGGGGAGTATTGGAAAATTTATTCTGATCATCTAGTGTAGAATATGTAGTCCTTGTGACCATCAAAATGTATTAAACAGTGAAGTACCAAGAAGTGCGTTTCAGTTAAACCTAAACTTTTAGGAGTCCTGCTGAAGATCAGTTACTTGAAATTAATTATTCATGTTCTTCGCAAGCATCCTACCTAAGATAGGAGTCCCCTTTCCCTGCTCCGACTTCTATATGTGCGAGTATTGTCCACTCTTCTCCCTTTGATTTCTTTCTCAAAACATTCACGTTGGATAATTGTCATTTTTGAGATTTTGGCTTTGGTGTGAACATGTTTGTTATGGTTCAGTTCAGTGCTGTGTTTCATCCCCTTCTTATCCCAGACCTGTGACTGAGTGTGCGTGTTTATGATGCAGACACAAGGAGGGGAAAAGGCACCACCCACTCACGTCGAAGAGTTTATTGTGACTAGGAAAATAGGATTAAAGAGTGAGGTTACAAGAAGTATGTTTCAGCTGAATCTAAGATGTCATGTGTAGACTTTTCTGCTCATTTTATTGTTTTAGGATTAAAGAGGAAAAACAACTAAGACAGCAGTCAAAGGAGGGTGGGAGAAACTCTGCAAGTCCTCCATGGGGGCATATTTGAGAAATTTAGTATAATTCTTCAGGCAGTTCCTGTCCCCTGCCACCATGCCAAGCCTGCCATCACCTTTCAGAGAACCATGTTGGTTTAGGGCTTGTCATCTCTCTTGATATTCCCTTGTGTCCTTACGTAGGACAGATCCAACCCCCAGTGTTTCTTTATACCTGTCACAGGGAACATAGGAACAGTTTCCCACTTGGACTTTTGACAAGGCGCTGAGCTCTGCTCCTACTCTCCCAGTCCATCAGTCCTGTGTGATATAGTCAGGGCATCATGACCTCCTCAGCTTTCCTTCTTGGAAAGCACTATTCTGAGTCTCTATCTCTTGATCTAGCCTTACTTCTTCTCTTTGTGCTTCATGACCATTTAAAGATGTGCTGACTTTCCTTTGGTCAAAGCATTGTATCTGAAAATCAAAAAAATGCTCAACACATTTTTTAATATTTCCTCACCGTCAACACATACAAGCAAGCAAAGATTTAATTTGAAAGAAAAATGCGACATCAAAGGCCTGTTAGTTCTCTAGGGCTTTTATAATGAAGTCATCATGCTGGGAGGCTTAAACCACAGAAGGTTAAGATCTCCGGCTACAAGGCTAAAGGCCTGAGGTTAAGAAGGCTGCAGGGATCATTCCTTCTCAGGTCTGAGAGGGAGAAGCTGTTTGGGTGTTGCTTTTGGCTCCTAAATATATGGTCTGTGTTTTCCTGGGTTCTTCTCGCTGAGGTGTGTCTGTGCCTCATATTTCCCCTATTTATAAGTACTCCAGTCATGAGATTAAGGGTCATCCTAGTGAACTCATTAAACTCAATCTCTTCTACAAATATTGTATCTCCAGATAACTTTACATTCTGAGGTCTTCAAGCTAGGACTCTGATATAAGAATATTTGGGAGGACACAGTTCAGTGTAACAGATGTTGAGTATTATGATAGCTTCATACACACATTTTTGTTTATTTCTTTGTAGACTTACACTGGAAATCATAGAAACAAAAAGCTAGAATATACTAGAAGGTCAAAAATGTTATTGGCTAGTGAAATGAAGGAGTAAAAAGGTAAATTTCCTACTATGTTAGTAGAATTGATATAGAAATGAAATAACTTCATATGCTTTTCTTAGTTTTATTAAGTAAAATACCTAGAGTAATTAACTGAATAAATTAAACAAATATCTTAGTTAGAAACCCATTTCCATTTTTCACATGGATTTTTATTTACAATATACTGCTTTGCCAAAGCATAAAATGTCTTCCTAGTACCTTAATAGTTGTAACTAATGCATGGCAGAGATTTTTACATTTAAAGACTTAGGCTTTTTGTTACCCATGGTAGCACACACCTGTAACTGTAGCACTTGGGACCCAGAATCAAGGCCAGCCTAGGCTACATAGTAAACTCCAGACTAACCTTGGATATATAGTGAGACCCGTGTCAAAAACAAAGCAAGCAAAAAGACTTGGGGGTTTTGAGGATTAAACATGTCAAGTTAACTTGAATTCTGATTTAATCTTTAGCATAATTGGTACAATACATGCGACTCACTATATATGTAGAGTAGATAAATCACATTATTTTCATGACAGCTCTGGGTCACAACATTTTATATATATATATATATATATATATATATATATATATATATATATATATATATATATATATATATATATATGTGTGTGTGTGTGTGTGTGTGTGTGTGTGTGTGTGTGTGTGTGTGTTGCAATATGAATTGCACCACTTTCAGGTTAATACCATTTATCTCACATGTTTTAAAATGGGATTGTATGTTAAAATGTTGTGATATATTTAAGTCAGTGTCCTTTGTAGTGTGCTAAGATAATTTAAGAGCAGTTCTTATTCTTCTGATAGTGTGTGATTAAATCTGTTAAGTCCTTCTAGTTGTTACTTCAAGCTTGTAGAAGTTTAACACCAAGAAGAGGGAGGAATTAAGAGTCTCACTTAATCTTTCCCCTGACAGTTCCTGGAAGAGCTTTAGCAGGAAGAAAGCCTGCATGGAAGGTCAGGATGCCCTGTTATGTGTTTGTTACTTGTAGCACCAAAAATCTCAAAAGATCACGTGTCACTTCCTGCTGATTTATGTGATGCTCACTTGTTGACCTCAGTGTTGGGTCCCACTGTAGAACAACACTCTCTTCATCACTCAAACTTTGATTTCTAGCTGTGGTCCTTTGCTACACAGAATGTGTTTAAGGAGTCACGTCTAGAAAGCTCTACAGCAGGTTTCACAGTCACATGGATTATTTTCCTCAGCAGGCTGGACCACAGTTCTAAATGAGTTCCCAGAAGATTGATGCTAATTTATGAGCAAGCACTCTGACCTTGAAGGGATCTAAGGTCAGATTAGAACATTAAAAAAAAACCTATGGTAAATCAAGGCATGATTTATTGCATATAAATAGCTATTCATGTGACCATGCAGGAAGTATGTGTTTTCCTAAAGAAGCAAAAGACATTCCAGTGATAAAGTGATGTGTGTCTGTGTGTGTGTGTATGTGTCTGAGTGTGTATGTGTCTGAGTGTGTATATGTGTCTCTGTGTGTGTCTGTG
This sequence comes from Zapus hudsonius, assembly GCA_004024765.1. Taxonomy (NCBI): domain Eukaryota; kingdom Metazoa; phylum Chordata; class Mammalia; order Rodentia; family Dipodidae; genus Zapus; species Zapus hudsonius. Next base: position 25,433 of record PVHP010010741.1, on the reverse strand, counting down.
TCTGTGTGCTTATGTATCTGTGTGTGTATATGTGTCTGTGTGTGCACACCCATGTCCATGTTTATGAGTGCAGTCACCTGCGGCCCATAACACTTCTGGTGTTGGTCTGACCTTCCACTGTGTTTGAGACAGAGTTCATTGTTCACTAGTGTTGGCTTCTGAGCGTCCAGCAGATTCTCTTGACAGGCAAGCTGGGATTGCTACTACGCTAATGCTGCATCTTCTAGCTTTATGAGTTCTGAGAATCTGAACTCAGGAATTATGCCTGTGCAGCAAGTGCTTTATCTTAAGCCTGTAATTAATGTTTTCTGGATAGTGCATACAGGAAACATTGGGGCGATAACCCTCACAACAACTTAAAACATTGTTGATGCATAGTGCGTTTCTGAGAGAGAAACTACCTGTATGTTTGGAATCAGGGAAGGTAGGGAGATGGATGGAGCATGAGGCTGGTGGCTTAAAGGACTGTACCAGGAACTCGGGGCCTCTGTGCCATGAGCCTGCTTTGAGATCCTGGGCCTCGGAGGAACGTTAGAGACAACGTGGGAGTCGCTAGGCTCAGGGGTACATGCCTTACATCCTAAGGCTGGATAAACTCTTGCAGAAGGATTGAAGCGTTTGAAGGCATTCTGTGTATACAATGAGACTCCGTCTTTAAAAAAATTACAAAATAAATCAGTAGTGGTGGATTGAAAAACTAGAAAATCAAGCATTATCAAACAAATACTTGTATAGAGGTTAAAAATTGATAATATAGGCTTTCAGTGTATCACTACTGTGGTGGGTTCTTTAATCATCAGCAATCTGAACGAGATGGGTGCTGCTTGGATCTCCAGTAATAATGATAATTTGAGGCAGAACATGCAGCTGAGTTGGTGGAATGCTCACCTGGGAGGCACAAAACCCTGGCTTTGATTTCTGGCACCACCTGAACTGGGCATGGCAGAATAGACCTGTAATCCGTGCACTTGAAGATCATAAAATCAAGAATATCCTTGGCTACAGAGTGAATTCTAGACTAGCCTGGGCTACAGGAGACCATCTGGAAAAAAAATAATGTTAATTCACTTTCAAGCTCATGCACTTAAAAGTACATCATTTTCTATTATACCAAATTGGCCCGCTTTGGGGAATGTTTGGACTTTTCTGAGCAATATGAGACTTTCCACAACAGCATGCTCAGCATTTGCTGGAAAGGCTGTGGTCGCTCAAGGTCCTCCGGCCCAAACCAGCAGTGATGACTGTGGTCATGATAAACAAAGCCTCGCCACTCAAACTAGAAGTCTGGCAACATCTGGGCCAAGTGGCAAGTTACCAGAGCTGAGCTGGTCTAAGGCAGAACTTTAAAAACGTTGAGAAATGACAAGGGAGTTACCTGTTTTCATGCTGGGAATAAAGAAAGATTCTCATGGTTAGTGAATCTGTGAGAATGCTCTATAGGTGTTGTGTTATTCAGTCAATTTTTCTATAGGCATCAAATTTTTTAAATGAATAACATTGGGGGGCAGGAAAGAGCCATGGGACAGGAAGAAAGTGACCAGCATATTGGGCAAAATAAAGGGCAGAAGCCCTGGGAGAGAGACCAGACTCTGGGCCAGGGTTTCAGGAGCTGTGCTTGGTGAACAAGTGTTTTCTCTCGCTTAGGCACCCAGAGGAGTGATGTCATGGTTGTCTGAGGTCAAAAGGACTTGTGTATTGGGGAAGAGACTTGGGGAAAGACTTCTTAGATGGCGTCTGACTTCTTGCCTCTTCGGAGGGCTGGCAGTCATGACTAGATGGATCAGAGATGAGAGGTAACAGTTAACATTTAAAAAAATGTTTATTTTCCAGGAGGGAGAGAGAGAGAGATAAAGAAAGGAAGGAAGGGAGGGAGGGAAGAAAGGAGGGAGACAGAGGAAAAGTACATGAATAGACATGCAGGGCCTCCTGCCACCACAAATAACTCTAGGTGCATGTGCCACTTTGAGCATCTGACTATATATGGGTACTGGGGAATCAAATCCAGACCTTAAGGCTCTGCAAGCAAGTGCTTTTAACCACTGAGAAATCTCCCCAGCCCCAAGGCTAAAATTTTATTCCATTTTATTGCACAGCTTTACAATTTTAAAGACATCTTTTAAAATGTTTCCAGCAGATAAAACTGTTCAATAACCTCAGTGGCTTTTCCTCACTGATCTAAAATTGAAGTGGGTTATGGAGTCAAAGAATTTGTGACCCCAAACAGCTACTTATTCCCTGCTGTGGCTTTTTCTGTGAATTTATGCAAACCCCTTAAAGCTGAGGCTAAATAGACCATTTTCCCTTGCAGAGAAGTAGTGATTAGTGGTCATAGAATTTAAAATTGGCCTCTTTGCCTTAGGCCATTTGTTTGGAGGAAGAGCATTTTTTTGGGACAAAAATTAGGTTATTTGGTTACCAGAAGCTATGAGCTATAACTCTATATAATCCCTCTCTTTAGGTTAATTTGGGGTTTTTTTTTTTAGCATTTATTAGATTGCTCCAAATGTTAATAGTCATTCAGAAGATGTTTACAGTATTCTCACAAAACAGATCACAACAATTCCACTAGGATTATCCATCTTCCTTCCTTTCTACTGCAGCACAGTGGGACTTAAAACATGATTGTAATTAACTGTGTAAGATGATTAAGAAAAAGAGATCCTGTGTAGACTGACTTTTCGACACAGTTGTTTCAGAACTACATGTCTGTGTTGAGTCTCTTTTTATTCAAAGCGGAAAAGTGGCGGGAGAGTCGGGATTTGAAGGAGCTTTGATTATGAGGTACTTTATTTTGTATATATAAGCAATCAACAGTAGAAATAGAGAAAGGGCCATCACGTTTCAGACTCTACTAGACTACCTGTACTGAGGTCTTGCTATGCTTCTGCTGCTCATTTATTATTTATTTATTTATTCCCTAGTCTGTGAAGTGACATTGCCAGGCAGCTGGCCAGTGATAGAATGAAATGATCCGATTCGTCTATTAAAGTCCTGCATGTATTGATGCCATAGAGCCCACGATCCACTCCGCAATACAGGCGAATGCAAACGTGGCGAGGACACAGGGTGGGCTGAGTAATCCACCTCAGAGGGGAGTAAAGTGAGGGCTTCAGGGAAGGTAATTTAAGCTGAATATCAAAGGATAAGGCTACATATTTGAGGAGGAATACTAGGAAGAGAAGACACTTCAGGGAGCTCCTTCTACACAAATGCAGGAAGGATAGAACATTGCCTGGTGTGCTGGTGGCTGTGTCAGTGACAGATGGGGGTCAGACAAATATGATGAAGCCAAGTTCTGAAATCTAAACAGAGTTTGATGTGTCACCAGAGCCAGGCCTCCCGGACAGTGCGTGCATGGCATCACCTTGCTTTTCTCCCCAAGAGCTCTACTAGGGGGCTGGGAAGACCTCTGTGAAAGCACATGGAGCTGAGCTCAGTCCTGAGCACTGGAATCAAAAGCTGCCCAGGCCCCACGTGCCTACAATGCCAGTGCTAAGCAAGGCCATCACAGGAGAATTTCTGCGGCTCTGATCAGCCAGTCTGACTGAGAAACAGCAGCTCTACGTTCAGTGAGAGACTCCATTTCAAGGAAACAGCACAGAAGAGGGACAGAGGAGGGTAGATGCTCTTCTCCTCCATATCCATACACATGGGTATGTGCACAGACTATGCATACAGCACATACACAAAGCAGACTCTGTATCGAGGAAGATGCCGATGTGTCTCCAAAATACATCTGCTGCCCCCGGTAAATGGATTGGCTCCAGAACCTTTGTAGGTGCCGAAATCTGGGTGCTTGATGACGTGTTGCTTCTCTTTGTGAATCTCCTGGGAGCCCTGCCACCTTAGACTGCTTACTGTACCTAATACAGTATAAATGTTGCCAACAGTTATTGCACTGTATCCTTAGGGAATACTGTTCAGAAAAAGATCTCTATATGTTCAATAGAGATATCTTTTCAGTTTCCAAATATCTTCTATCTCAGTGGGATTGGAACCATGTGTGCAAAGGACCCAGTATGGACCCATCCTATATTCACTGTGCAGGAGTTACTGTCCCAGCAGACATCAAATAAGGATGTATTTCCTCTGTTAGTGTGAAAGATGTTAAGGGACAGCATGTTTATTAGCAAAAGCCACATGCTTTTTTTTTTTAATTTCTCCTTCAACTGACTGATGTTTATATTTCTGTGGTTTGAAGACTTGTAGGTTTCTGGGTCAAAAATGTTGTGTTTTGTTTTAATTTTGTACATCAAAAGGGATCATTTATGAAGTTGTATATCTTACAAAACAGGCCTGAAGTTGAAATTGATCTTACTTGTGTGTGTGTGTGTGTGTGTGTGTGTGTGTGTGTGTGTGTGTGTACATTTCCTTTCGTGGATGATCTTATAAATACATTAAGGAGGAGCTGGGATTAGTTATGTAATCTAGCTTTATTACTGTTCTGATATTTTGTGGCTGAGTTCCACCTTGTCATTAGACTGGCTGAGAGCCTGCTAGATAGCCCAAGTTGGCCTTGAACTTGCCATTCTCCTGCCTCAATCTTCTGAGCTCTGGGATAATAGTTGTGTGCTACTATAGCCAGCTAATTTTATTAGCCATGACATTCAATAATTTTGTAATCAATTAGCAGTCAAAAGTCTTATCAAGGTGGTTCAAACCCAGATCAATATTGTCTGCATTTATGAGTTACCTTGTTTCAGGTTCATAGATATGCTTAAGAGGTTAGGTACACTTTATCATGTTGAGAATGGTTACCTGTGTGACAGTACGTCTGGCTAGTAATGTCTGGTCCAGGGTAGGTGTCATGGTTTGATACAGGTGTCCCCCACAAACAATTGAATGTGTTCTGATAGATCAATCCTCAGCTGATGGCAGTTTGGGTTTTACAACCTCGATGAAGCTGTGTTGTTGAGGGCAGGCCTATGGGGTTATAAGCCAGCTTCCCCTTGCCAGACTTTGGCACACCTTCCTGCCACTCTTTGCAGTGCTATGGCAGGGGTGATGTCCAGCCCTCTGCTCATGCCATCGTTTTCCCTGCCAGAATGGAGTCTCCCCTCTAGTCCGTAAGCCAAATAAACCCATTCCTCTACAAGCCGCTTTTGCTTGGGTTCTTTTTGCGCAGCAACAAGAAAGCTGACTGCAACAGTAGGACAGAGACAGAAAACAGTGCTGTGGGTGTCTGATCAGGATGGAGGAGAAATGTGTCAGTAAGTCGATGGAAGTCCTTGTAGAGCTTAGGAAATCCTAAGCTCTTCTTTCCATTTCCCTTCCTACCTACTGAGAACAGATCCACGAAGTCTATAGAGCCACAAAGAGCTAGTCAGTAGCCTCCCCTTCTGCCCTGCCCTGTAACTAAAAGCAAAAGCAGAATGATCCTTTGAATGTAAAATGTTCCCCATAGCCTCGAGTAGTTGGGACTAGGCTTCATCCTTCATCCTCAGCTGGTGGAGCCTTGCTGAAGGGGGTGAGTCACGACAGGCTGGCCTTGAGTGTTATAGCTTAGCCCCATTTGCTGCACAGGGCTACGTTACTTCCTCTGCTTCTCCCCTGCTGGCCGGCTGCTCTGTCATGCGAGGGAGCCACTTTCTCTATTTTCTTCTTCATTAGCTCTCAGACAGTTCATCTCAGAAAGGATTGAGTTGACTGGGAGAAAAACATATTTGTTCTATTTGAGGCTCTGCTACCCAATGACTCCACAACTCGAGAAAGGTGTCAACTCTCAGCCCATCTGAAAGTGATGACAGCCATACAGAATGGCCTACATGACAGACAGTGGCCAGCTGGGGTCAAATTAGTTCATTTCATAAGCTCAATCCTCACAAATCTCTGGGTGAAGGAAAACCAGAATGGGTTAGTCGTCCCAGGTTTATCATGTGTCCTATCAACCACTCTTAAAAGCCCATGAGGCTTCTCAGTAGTCCCTGGCCACTACCCCCAGCCTTCTCCAAGCACTGAGCTGCCTCTATGCCATGCTCTTCTAGAGAACCCATGGTGACATTCTGTGTCTTAAAAATGAGTCATTGATTGGCTGTGGCTATGGGTCCCTTGTTCATCTGTCATTGGATAGGCCATTGAGACAGAAACCAAGGCTTTTCGACACAAAGACCCCTAAGCTCACAACATTAAAGCAGCCTTAATGCTCACCCACCACGACTCAGGGAACTGAGCGGAAGAGGGGGTGGAAAGATTGTGAGAGCCCTGGTGGGGGAGATTATCAGAGGCATGGCACCCTTCAGTAACAACACACTTGGGCCAGGAAGACCGGGCTGAGTACTAGGCTACCCAGGATCCCCTGCCACAAGGACTAATACAGACAGCCCACGGAGGAGGATATCCAGCTGATCGGGGATGGGGAGGGGGGGGAATTGGGGAATTGGGGATAACAACTCATTATTTGCCCACTAAATAATGTAACTCATTATGGACAATAAATGTATATTTAAAAAATGAGTCATGCAACTGTCCCATTTTCCATGTAGCCAGAGCTGTTCATTTAAATCGTCTGGGGTTTTGATTTGTTTATTTCTGCAAAAGAAACCTTGGGAGGCCATTGACTGGGTTGAGAGGCACTGTTGGTGAATAAACAAACTACTGGTAGAATTCGTCATCTGCACAGAGTGAAGTGATCTTCCTTAGAAGCTGATTTTGAGCAAAGTGTCCTACATAAAAGGGCTTTCATTCCCCACACATAAACATGAGTTTTAAGACACGGGCTCCCTGTGTAGCTCAAGATGGACTAGAACTCATTACATAGCCCAGGTTTGCCTCACACTCATGGGCAATCCTCTTGCCTCCTGTCCTCCTCAGATTACAGGTGTGAGTCATCATGCCTAGTGGTATATTTTTTTAAATAACAAAGCATTCTAGGTTCTAATTCCACCATACCCATTTTTACTTATTTCCCATCACTTTTTTATTCCTTGCCTTTGAGAACTACAAGGTCTACTTGGATATTCAGAATGGCCTTTTACTGAAACATTGACAAGCAGGCCCCCAGGGCCTTAATCAGCATGCTTTCCTCTGTTGGCAGTGCACTACGAGTGTTTGCAGACACTTCATGGGTAATTGGTTGGACTAAAGAAATCCACTTTGAAAAAATGATTGTCTTACGTTTTCCAACATAAAATTCTTGTGAATGATTTTGATGGTGTCGTTTTTTTTTACGTGAACCAGTGATTTGAATTTGGCTGGCTTCTGTTTCCTTGAAAACATCTTACGACATGTGCTTGGTCTTGCTATATCTCTTCCACAGTCTAGACATATGCAAGAAATTTCAAAACATTTTTTACTTTGGTTGGTTAATTCAACATGCCCACTTAAATATATATCATAAATAGTGAGTAGGTTTCCAGACTAGCTTCAATAACCTTATTCCAATCAAAGCTGCCCAAACTTTCAATAAAAATCAGGAGTATCATGCAGTTATGGTTGATGGTAATTTAATAATCTTTTTCTTCTTTTTACTATATTTCTGGCACATGCCTTAAAAAAATAAGTCAAATATGGGTTGCTAACCCAGAAAAGTCTTCTGTGAATCAGTAGCTGTTTTCTTCAGTAGGACATCTATGGATTGCAAGTTGATTCAATCTAAAATATCTAGGATTATTGTCTGTGTTTTATGTTTATAAATACTCTTTTCTTTCTGATGGTAAAATAAACATTGGGCCCAGAGAAATGGCTGGACTGTTAAGATGTTTGCCTGCAAAGCCTAACTAACTGGGTTCAGTTCCCCAGTACCCACATAAAGCCAGATGCACAAAATGGTGAAGGTATCTGGAATTTGTAGTGACTAGAGGCCCTGGTGTGCCTCCTCTCTCTCTTTGCTTTCAAAAAAAATAAAATGAGTAAAATGAACATAAGCTCATTAAAATGATTCAGAAAAGAAAGATTACCCATGCCCCCTTACTCAAATGTTCATTTTTAAATAAAATATAGGGGACAAAGAATAATGCATAGGTCTACTGTTCATTTGAAGTGGCAAGAGGCCCTGGTGTCTTCCTACAACACACACACACACACACACACACACACACACACACACACAGTAAATAAATGAAAATAATAATAATAAAATATTGAGACTTAGTATTAAGTGACATGATTTTATGGTGATAATAGTACCCTCTGAATAAACTTTTCTAATTGACTTCCATTTTAATTTAAGATACTTACCTTGGTTGTATCTAGGCTTTTGTACAAATGTGTGTGTGTGTTTGTACCTCTTCCTTTTTCCAACTAGTCTGTCTTATACTTTCATGTCTTTTTAAATTCATTAATTAATTTGTTTTGGTGGCCCAATGAACTTGATTAAGGTTGCTTGCATGAGCTTTGGTGAGGGGGTTACTGGAACATGGGCAAATTACTAGTAGCTACATTACTGAAAAAGATGGCTTTCACTCTCTCAGAAATTCTTAACTGCCAGTAGCTCCTCTAGAAGAGGTAGGGCCTCATGAGTTTTTCACCTCCATCAAGAATATTGACTGGCAGTCTCACACAAGTCTTCTGCAGGTAGCCACAGATGCTAGGAGTCCACAAGTGAATGGTCATGTGTTCAGAAAACAGCATCCCACAACACTCTTCCTCTTTGGGCTCTTACACTGTTTCTACCCTCTCTTCCATGATATTCCCTAAACTTCTAGGGAGGGATGTTATAGATGGCACACTTAGGACTCAACATTCAACAGTTCACTTGTTCTCAGCACCTTGGTGAGTTTTATGTCTCGCCAGTATTTGCTACTCATTGCAAAAAGAAGCTTCTCTTACCAAAGGTGTCTGCACCACTAATTTATGGGCACAAACATAAATATTTAGAAGGTACTTCGATGAGCATAACTTTTAACAAAATAACAGTAGAAGCTTCTCCAAGAGGGCCTGTAGCCTCAGCCATAGACTTTTGACCAGCTTGTGGAGAGGGCCTCATATCCAATCAGAAAGCACTTGGTTACCCCTATAACAAACATGCTCTATTGTACTGGTAGGCTTATCTTGCCTCGTTGTGGAGCACTAGGGACCCTAAAAAGAAGATTACATATTTTTTCTCTAGCAGCTTACAATAGCACCTTCCAGCACTATGAAAGCTATTCAGCAAGGAGGAATCTTTCAGCTGAGTTCCAGCTTAATTTCTTTCTGTCCTGTAACCAAGGTGTGTGGAATATTCAGCAATAAAGGTCTTACCACCTAGTTATGGTGGCCATCAAAAGCTAGGGCAATAGCCTGTATTGTATGTGGGGGGGAGTGAGCCAATGGACTTATCTGACCAACAGCACATAGGGATGCAGCACACTCCTGTGCCCAGCTTTCTATGTGGGTCCTGGGGTCCTAACTTGGATCCATTTGCTTCAAGACAAGCACTTTATTGATGGAACTATCTCTCCAGCCCCCTGAACAAATGCTTACATCTTATAAGGAGGAGTAGAGATGAGCAATTTATGGAAAGATTTGCTTCTTTGAGCTAGTGTTTGCTCCATACCTGTCACATTTCTGAAAGAATTTTTGTTACTTTACATAGTGAGTACATTTATTGGAATTCCCTTGAGCCAACCCACAAATGATTCAGGGTGGGGTGTCTCAAGTGACAAGGACATCTTTGGCCTCATTGAACTGTACAAATTAGGGATGACTCATAAGATGTCCTTAGGCATCTACTGTTCCTTGTCTGGTCTCTTGATTTTTCCTGTTGGTTTTACTCTTTGCTCTAGATGGTCAGATGGTTCCTATGAGCATAGGGCTTTGTTTTTCCAGATTCACTTTCTGTTGCATCTCATTGGCTGTGTCACCTGGGGATCTTCAACCGTTCATGGGGCCAGGCCTGAACCATATGTTCACTGTGGTGTCAATGGCATAAAAAGTGAAGGGATTGGTCCTGTCATGGTTTGATCCAGGTGTCCCCCACAAACAAATGAATGTGTTCTCAGTGATCCATCCTTAGCTGATGGCAGTTTGGGTTTTACAACCTCTCTGGTGCTGTGTTGTTGGGGGTGGACTTATGGGGGTTATAAGTTTCCCCTTGCCAGTATTTGGCACACCTTCCTGCCGCTGTTTGCAGTGCTGTGGCAGAGGTGATGTCCACCCTCTGCTCATGCCATCGTTTTCCCTGCCAGGGTGGAATCTCCCCTTGAGTCTGTAAGCCAAATAATCTCATTCCTCCACAAGCCGTTTTTGTTTGGGTTCTTTCTGTGCAGCAACATATTGACTACAACAGTCCTTAGAGGGTGTTACTAGAGGAAGATTGTCAGAGTCAGCCACACACAGCTGGGATGAATCTTCAAACCAGGCATAAATTGGGGGAGGAAAGCATTTATTGAAACTACAGATTGAGGGAAAGTTCTGTAACAGTGAAAGTCTGGCCCTCTTCCACATGTCCAAGCAGTGAGAGAAACCCATCACCAACACCACACACAGAGCAGCAAACAGGCAGAAGGGCAAGGAGAGAATTCTTCCCCTTTATATAGCCTTAGGGTGGGGTCTTACAATCCTTCCCCAGACCTAATGGCTTCCTGAGTCTCTGGAATTTCCTTCCTGCACTGCCCAACAGGAAAGGATGTTTACTTCCAGCTTCTTTGAGCTTCTTTACATCCTACCCCTTGCTGAGAGGCTGCCTTCTTATAAACATCCTCAGAGACCCACCCAAGATAATTAAAAAGATCAAGTTGACAACAAAACCTAACCATCACAAAGATTAAATGATTATAGGGTGGCATAGAAAGTATTGAGGTCCATTCCGCTCTGAGGATGACTGCACTTGCTGACCTGTTCACTCTGTTCCTTGGACTGACAATAAAATACTAGCTTCCAGATACAGTGACAATATGGTCATTAGAACCTCTCATGTGTGCTGTAATCTGTGCTGTGTGCTCTTTTCTATGTAGCAGCAAGGAGGTTCCCAACGTAGATGAGTGAGACTATGAAAATACAACTTCATGGGCATTAGTCAGATTTTACCTTGTGACAAATATCTGAGGAAAACAACATAAAGTAGGAAAAGTCTATTTTGGATGACTGTTTTAGTCCATTGTAGTTTGTCTCTGTTGTTTGAGGCCTGAGATGAGTCAGCATATCATGGTTTTTGACAGTGTGGGAGAGCAAAGCTGCTTACCTAATGATAGCCAGGAAGCAGAGAGGAGACAGGAAGAAACTAGAAGCAAAGGTACACCCCACCCCCAAAGTTACCTACTTCCTTCAATAAGGCTCCACCTCTTAAAGTTTCCATCTCCTAATAAAATACTGCTAATAACTGAGGACAGGCATTTCAATATGAGTCTGTGAGGAAACATTACATATTCAATCCATAACATGTAAGCAAAATGTCTGTATCCGGATGTGCATATATGGTCATGGAGTTGCCTCTGTGTTGTTCAATCATTAAGTCTTGGACTTGTGTTTAAACCACCCACTTGCCAATATCACATTGGGATATTTTACATCAGAATATACATGTCTTGAAAAGACCCTTGTAGGGACAGCTGACTAAATTTGCTTAGTGTGATCTTAAAATCATTTGAGAAGAATCATTTGTGCCAGAATGAGAACAGAGAGTCATTGGTTTTTAGAAAGTAGTAAGTCATATTCTTGATGATGATTGCATGAACTTTAATGTGGTGTTGTCAAACTTCACCCCAACACTAGACGTCTTAAGGAAATTTAATGAGATGTTTGAGAATCTTCTTAATTTGGGGGGAATTAGCATATTAAGATTTAGAATGTAATTTTAATAAAGATATCTTTGCTTGGCATCTGAATTCAGTGGAAAAGGTTCATTTGGCAATGCCAAGGTGTTTGGCACTGTGTACTGCTGGCTTTGTCATTAGAAGCACACGTGGTGCACATGCAAAAAAAATGCTCTTCTTGTTTCCCAACCTCTGTGCCAATAAGTATCCCACATGTTTAACAGCACAGGGCTTTGCAAATAGAATTCGGTGGTTCTGCCTTCTGCTTGACACAGCGTTTCTAATGACTGCCTAACCTTGGATGTTTCAGGAGGATTATGTGACTTTAGGATTATTTTTCATTGCAAGTGTTGGAATTAATTCCATTTCCAATTTGCATGAACACAAGGGGATTTGCTGTCACGTATAGCTGTGGAAATCAAGGATGGTAAGGGAGACAGCAGGATGCAGCCAGGACTCTGCTGAGGAAGTATTTGCTCTCTTACCACAGACATCCAGACGTGCTTTCCCCACGCATGCAAGAGTGTGGCACTTGAGGTTCTAGCTTCCTTCCTTCCCAGGTTTGACATCAGGAGGAAAACAGAAAACAGAGACCCACTTAGTTAGTACTCTATGTTTGGGCCCATCTCTACAGACAAGGATGACACATCCGATTGGCCAGTTCCGATCAAATGGGCAGGTAGTGTGGCTATGCTCAGGGAAGAGCAGTTCAATCTGTTTAACAGAACAGGATAAAGGTTGTTATTAAAAACAAAAAGGAATTCCGAGCAATTATTATTTTTTAAAAATATTTATTTATTTGAGAGAGAGAATGAGGCAGAGCAAGAGAGAGAGAGAGAGAGAGAGAGAGAGAGAGAGAGAGAGAGAGAGAGAATGGGCTTTATATGGGCACTGGAGAATTGAACTCAGGTCCTTCTGTGTTGCAGGCAAACGCATTAACCGCTAAGCCATCTCTTCAGCCCCCGAGCAATTATTATTAAAAAGAATTGACTTCTATTTAATATGGTACTGATATAAATGCTGTATTGGCTTCTACACAGCAAGCAGTATACAAGATGCCCTCTGACCCCTACTTTAGGAACGGAGAGTGTGTGACTTAAAGGTCTAGGACCTTTAATTACAAAACCCGTATCTTGATCTTTCAAGGATTGAACTTTGGTGTGACTGTGAGCAAAATAACCAAGGAAATAATTAAAGGAGGAATGATTGATTTTGACTCATGATTTCAGGAGCTCAGTTGTGCATGGGTGGCACATCGGGGCCTTGGAGCATGGGAGGAGGGTGCTCTTCACCTTATGGTAAACAGAGAAAAGACTGAGAGGAAGGGATCAACAGCCTCACACCCACCTTGTAAAGTTTCTTGCCTCCTTCCAAAATATCAGCCCAGCTAGGAGAGCCCACTGGGCATCTTTCACATTGGGGCCACAACACACAGCCTCTTATCTGCAGTGTGTCTGCGGAGTTCCTCTTCTCTTGAATCTGCACTTCCTCAGATTTGATTTGCATTGTGTTTTCTCATGCTGCATGTATTTCCTTCTTAGTTTCCTTAAACTATACAATATCTCCGTAAGCATGAAAAGGGAGTTGATTCAGAGAAATTAGGTCCCTGCCCTCAAAGCTAGAAAATGGCAGAAGCAAGATTAAAGGCCTGAACACCTATTCTACAAGCTAGACTGTCGTTGATCAGTTTCACTAATATCAGTGTCACCAGCATTCATTGAAGAAAAAGCCTTAAACTGTTTGTGTCGCAGTTAATACATAAGTAAGTATGAGACTAGCATGTCTGTGTTTAACATTTAGTGATGAATGGCCGAGTGATTGAGACAATAGATTCCAAAGTCAGATGGCCAGAGTTATTGAGTTTATTTAGAGAGAAATCACAAATTATGAGGTTTGGGGATCTAAGAACAAGGTTAGATCAAAGTCGTAAGCACGTGGAACGTAGGGAACATGCACTCATGTGGAGAAACTGAGGACCTTAGGGAAGGAGGACTGGAGTGGGCCCAAAAGCTCCTGGAAGAGAGAACATGGGAGCTTGTGTAGGGAGATTTAGAAGGAACGCATATAGCATCTGCCTTGAGCTTCCCCATGTGTCATGATCAGCTCACACTGTTGGGATGAGCCTCCAAACCAGGCACAGTTTATGGGAGGAAAGGATTTAGTGAAGCTCCAGATTCAGGGGAAGTTCCATGATGGTGAAAGAGATTGGCCCCCTTTCACAGGTTCAAGCAGAGAGAGAAAACCATCACCAGCAACACACACACACACACACACACACACACACACACACACACACACACACACACACACCAAAAAACAGTAGTGAGCTCCTCAGAGCTCAGACTGTTCTTTGTATATCTATGGCTGGAATTCCAGCTCTGCCCCTAGAAATATGTTAGGGCTGGACTCTCGTATCCACCCACAGTGACACCTCTTTTAAATTATAGGCTTTAACAAAACTCCTGAATCTATTGGGGGACATACATTCATATTATCACACCACAGAAAAAGTTGAGAGGGCAAATGATGAGGCTTAAGGAAGAGTAGCAGAGGGAAAATATCAAAAGGAAAGTCAGTTAAGAAATGAGTAGTAAAGAGAGTTACACCCATGGTTATACCGAGTTTAGAAAAATTATACAGGTAACAGGCCTAGAGTTTAAAGGAAGTACCATGTGGTAGATCTGGAGTGTAAGGGAAATACACATGCGGTCGATTCAGAGACCAGAGGAGAATCATACATGTAATTAAAGTGAGAATTTACCCAAAGTATAAAACAGACAAGCAAGCAGACAGACAGACCAAGAAACAGTACTGTGTTCTACCCCAACCCTGCTTGGCTGGTGGGGGGGGGAGTGGGGCCAAACTCAGGTGTATCCAAGCATCGCTGGGCAGGGTGAGGAGGAGCACAGAAAAAGAAGGTCAGAAACAGCTTTTATAGTCAATTGAAAATGTATTCTTCATCAGTTTCAGGTATGTAAAGGAGAAGACCTGATAGGTTTGTAGATTTGAAGGTACAGGCTCCAGGGCCAGCCTGCCTGGGTAGTGAAGGGCTGCCAAGCTTGCTAGACTGTGGGCGATGGAGCTTGGGGGGGGGCACTGCATCTGTGGTAGATGAGTCTTGATCAGACACGAGTTCCATTCATGTCAGGACAAGGTGGCATCAGTTCTCTCTGGGCTTCAGTTTCTGACTGAAACAACCACTAGATAGATAGATAGATAGATAGATAGATAGATAGATAGATAGATAGATAGATAGATAGATAGATAAATAGATGATACATAGATAGGTAGATAGATGATAGATAGATTGATTGATAGATAGATGATAGATAGATTGATAGATAGATAGATAAATAGATGATAGATAGATAGGTAGATAGATGATAGATAGATTGATTGATAGATAGATGATAGATAGATTGATAGATAGATATATAGATAGATGATAGATAGATAGATAGATAGATTGATAGATAGATTGATAGATAGATGATAGATAGATAGATAGATTGATAGATAGATTGATAGATGATAGATAGATAGATAGATGATAGATAGATTGATAGATAGATGATAGATAGATAGATAGATTGATTGATTGATAGATAGATGATAGATAGATTGATTGATTGATAGACAGATAGATGATAGATAGATAGATAGATAGATAGATAGATGATAGATAGATAGATAGATTGATAGATATTTTTAAAAGCTAGTGCTTTCTTGTTTCTCCTTTAATGCAGCTAATGAGAATTTTTCTCTCTAAAGGATTTCTTTTAAAATCCTTTTAAACAAATCTATAGAAATTTAAGGTCTTCCACATTTCTTAATATCAGACTCAATTTAATTGTGTTGGTTAGTATAAAAACATGCACAATGTTTTTTGTAGTGCATATTTAAAATGCGAGATCCTGGAGGTTTGGTTCAGTGGTACCATGCTTGCTTACCACGTGTTAGGTCTGGCGTTACTTCTTGGCACCACAAAATAATTCTTTTAAAAGTCAGACAATCATTGATGCTGTCATTTTCCACAGTGGTTCTCATTTGGTAGTGAGGCATCTCCTTTGAATTTCTGAGAAACAGCCGAAAATGCCACAGGAGGACTGTCTCTTGGGTATATAGTTGGTCATCTTTGCTCACTGGTTTCCTTGTTGCATAGTTAAGAAATACGTTTAAACATTGACTCAAAATGAAAATGTTTGAAGAACACTGAGAAGTATTAAAATATTAAATCGGTATTGGGAACACAAATAAGGAACGTTCATTTTATCAATGTTCATGGTTCCTAGTAATGAAGTCTTCAAAATTTTTGTGTTCTCTCTTCTCTCTCCAAGCACGCGTGCGCATGCGCGCTGACACATACACAGATATACCAAGGGTGTGTGCTCTGCTGGAGGACACAGGACCGTGCACTCCACTCCGCGGTGGGGTCCAGTGGAAAGATGGTGGTGTTCTCAGAGGAGATGCTGCTTCTGTTGAGACTGGGCTGAAGAGTGGGAGTAGCACGAAAGCACTCTTGATTCCTGCCGTCAGTGTTATTTTTAGAATTCCAGTGAAAATTAAGCACTTCAACACTTGATCACACAGTGTTTACCCCATAGCCACACGAGCGTGCATTTATTTGGCTTTGAATAAGCATGGCAGGGAAGGGAAAACAGCCATTCTTGTGAGACCCCAATATGTAATGCATTCTAGTGGCTAGAGTGATTGATCATATGAAAGAGATAGGGTTTCTGACTGTAAAGCCCGTTCTTGTAAGGAGCTAAAGTTTGCACAATGTATTTGACAGAAGAAAAGGGAAGTGCTTTGTATGGGGAACTGGAGAAGGTGCTATTGAAATTTCGAGTTGGGAGATAATACTCTTACCAGAGAATCAGAAAAGCACCGAGAGAAATTAAACAGGAGCCCCCACCAAGGAGTAAGAAGAGAGAGCATTCAGAGAGCAGAGTCTAGCATGTGTGGAGCTACGGGAAGAGAGAAGGGATCCTTCCTGTAGAACAGTAATGCTTGGCCACTTAAGGGGCTTTGAAAGCTAGTGCAAGGTGAGTTTAGAAAGATGGACTGAAAAAAAAAATCAGCATTTGATACACTGTTTACAAACTTTGTTAACACGATGTAGCCATGGAAACTTCACTTTTAAGTTATAGATTTGCTCATGGGGATTCATTTTCAAAATTTCTCTGCTAGCACCACATTTTAATATGGAAGAGTCAAAGATTGGGTAAAAGAAAACATGATCACAAAAGGCATAAAGAATAAGACCATTATACTAGATGTCAAGATGAAGTCATGATACATATAAATAGATTTAATTTAATTTCTCTATTAAATCGCATTCCATCATTAAAAAAAAAAAGAAAGATGGACTGAAGAATACCTGGAGAGCTAGAATAGCAATAGAGGATTTATTTTTTTAATTTTATTTATTCATTTTCAAGCAGAGATACAGAGAGAGAGAGAGAGAGAGAGAGAGAGAGAGAGAGAGAGAGAGAGAGAGAGAACACCAGGGCCACCACCTTGTGGGTCTGGCTTATGTGGGTCCTGGGGAATTGGACCAGGGGCCTTAGGCACTGGAGGCAAGTGCCTTAACCGCTGAGCCATCTCTCCAGTCCGAGGATTTCGAATCTACAGGGTAGAGAGAAATTGGTTTGGAGACAACACTTTGCTTGAGAGGGCTGTGGTAGAGGTGCTGTCCTGTGTGGTGATGCGTTTCAGAGTCAGCTGGATGCAAAGGTGAACTTCAGAGGTCTTCACCTCTGAAGGACATGGAGAAGTGTGTTCGTTGTGGATCAGTTTTAGGGGACACAGTAGAATATACAAGGAATGTGAGACAAAATAATAAGGAGATTGCAGAATTGTGGTTAGAAGTAAAGCATGTCAGAATAATTTCTCACTAAGCCTTGTTAATCCATAAACATTAAGGAATCTTCTCTGGGCTGGGGAGATGGCTCAGCGGTTAAGGCACTTGCCTCCAGTGCCTAAGGCCCCTGATTCAATTCCCCAGGACCCACATAAATCAGACCCACAAGGTGGTGGCCCTGGTGCGCTCTCTCTCTCTCTCTCTCTCTCTCTCTCTCTCTCTCTCTCTCTCTCTCTCTCTCTCTCCTTAAAAATGAATAAATAAAATATTTTTTAAAAAAGGAATCTTCTCAATCTCATTCAGGAAAAGTTTGCTCAACACCTGAGTTGTGTATATATACTCTTTTAAATAGGGTGGCCACTGAAAATCATACAGCAATGAATTAGACTCAGGGGATGCACGAACTGATCCTATTGATCACAACAATCTCGTATTGTTGACTTTTTTTAGTTGATCTCTTTAGAAGACGCTAAGGTTACAAAAGGTTTTTGAATGGGAGTAGGCTGCTTTCCTTTTCCTGGCATCATTTAGCACGCATGTGTTATGAAAGCATCTTTGATTGAAAGTAAGACTATGGATGTGAGGGAGACTATATCCTTCAGATGTAAGATGGAGCAGACGTTCACTGAAGTCTGAATTGACTCTGGTTCGTATAAAACATTCAGCTCTGACATCTCCAAGGATTCATCATGGTGTTGCCATGGGGATGGAGACTTCAAAGCAACAGCCATTAGCAACTCTGCTTGAAATTTTGGGAACCTTTGAGGCATGGGCAAACTGTGTTGGATGGGCCCAGTAATGGACTCATGGGGAGCCTGAGGCTTTTGCAAGTTGAGAAGGGGAGGTGACTGAAATACAAATCTCTTGAGTCTTTTTTTTTATTTTTTAAAGATAAAGACAACCAGTCTCTTAGACTTCCCAGCAGCTGTAAGCTCCAGTTGAGAAATTAATAGAAACAACTCAAGCTTTCTATGGAGTATTGTAGAAGATACTTTTGCAAACCAAGTGAATATAGGCATTTTCATGTCCTGTCACTGAAACATGTCACCACGCAGGACATCACCTCTCAAGTGTTGCCTCCAGTGCATTTCATGTACCAGAATATTAGAAAAAGACAGCCATTTAGGATGGACAGAGAAAGAATTTGTAAATACAAAGATTAGTGGGGTTTGCTAGGTGGCAAATATAGTGAGTTAATCCCAAGACTATTGGTTCCTCTGTGACCCTTGTAACAGGAATATGAGTGAATTACTGAGACAGGGACCAGAGTCCCTGCTCTCCTGAGTCCCTTTTCGTGCTCCCACCTCCTTTCAATGAACCAAATGATTCCTTTTTTTCTTTTAGGTGCTGGGGAATGACCCCAGGCCTTGTGCATGAAAGCACTTGAGCTATGTCCCAAGATTTGATTTTTATGGTCGGATTTCATTTTAAAAATCCAGTCATTCTGAACATACCACAATGCATAGAAGTTTGCCTGTTTTGTTGATTTTTTTTTTTTTGCGGGGGGAATCTTTGAATAAAGATAAACTCAAAAATCAAATTCAAAGATTGTTTTCCAAATATTTTAGTTTGGCAGTACATGGCTTCATTTGGAATAATCGTACATCGTTTACTTATGGTTGCCTTATGAATAAACGTGCGCCTATGTTTCAAATGTACTTTAACCAGAAAGAGTGACTTTCAAACTCAATTAGGTAAGAAACTCAAACCCAGTTTCCTCTTCAGTCGTCTAATTCTAACATTTACCATTGCCTGACTTGCAGAATGGCATGCTAACACTTACCTTATTGTCAGCACAGGTGTTCTTTATGGGATTGCTGTCAACGCTGCTTTTCGAAAAGATGTGTCCTGAAGATTCCATCCTATGCTTTTATGTACGAGTTGGCATGACTACGCGTCCACTTCCTCTGCTGGTTGGAGCTGGGCTATTTATAGTTTCTTTTCTTGGCTTCCAAGGGAGCATGTCTGCATGTATTTATTCAAGGGAGAGCTCTGAGGCCATATAAGACGGTAGTTGAGAGACCCAGTGGCCTCCTGTGCCTTGGCTCCCTGCAGAGAGAATGGGCTTGTATTTTGCCAACATAGAAATGTAACAGGATGAAGTCCATTACGTGGCACATCACTCTGCCCCCACACGTCCACAGATGCACAACAAGACTTGAAACCGAGTCTACACATGGCAGCAACTTGTCCGAAGCAGAATGAGGGGGGACACATCCCACGTGAAGGGACTGTTATCCATGGAACTAAATTAAGTCTAGTTAGTTCTTTTGGGAGGTTGGCAATCTCTCAGATTCCCTTGTCATTTTCCTTGCTTATCAGAGGCACAATGTTTCCCTTGAGGCCAATGATTTTACAGCCTGCTGCCAGGACAGACAGGGTGATGTAATGTGACGCACGTGAGCCACGTAAAGCTGGCTTTTAATCTTCGTCACAAGTGATGAGAAGGTCAGCATTCTTGATCTTCACTGTCCTTATCTACAAAATGGGAAATTAAATCCCTTGTAAATATTGGGCCCAGAACAGATACTAATCAAATGGTGCAAACTCAGTAAAAAATAAATAAATAAAAAATGGAGCAAAAGTTTTCTTTCTCTGGAGGCGTCCCATTTAGGATTTTAGGCAATGAGGTCAAGTGTATGTTTTGGGACCCGTTCCCTTTTCTTCTGCTTCTGCCCTTTGCCTCCATTGGCCCATGGTCACCTTGCCCTCTGAAATTCTGGGAGGTGGACAGTGATCTTACCTGAGTCCCTCTTTTGGTACCTGAAATTTCCCTCCTCGCAAAAGCAAAGAAAAAACTAAGAATTAGGAAGGATGTCCTTAAAGACTAACAATCCTTACAGTGAGTGAGAAGATTTTAACCTGGATTAAGCCTGAACGGCTTCTTGGAATTTGGGACTGAGATTCATCCTTCAGAAAAAATAACATATTTCCTACACTGTCCTTCACATTAGAAAAACCACAGCGACTCAGATTCTGAAATTTCAGATGAACTTTAAGCAGCAGGAAAATGAATTAGATCTTAGCTATTAGGGCATCATGGGCAGTTTTGCATTCTCCCCTCCCGTGGATGGCTACAGAAGGTGCTTCTCAGTGGCTGGGTGAGGCAACCTCCCTTTGGCCTGACCTCTGAGCAGAAGGTGGGCTTCCTTTCTAGAACCGCGTGTGTCTGAGGTGTGTGTTTGTCATGGTTTGATGCAGGTGTCCCCCACAAACAAATGAATGTGTTCTGATAGATCGATCCTCAGCTGATGGCAGTTTGGGTTTTACAACCTCGATGGAGCTGTGTTGTTGGGGACGGGCTTATGGGGTTATAAGCCAGCTTCCTCTTGCCAGTGTTTGGCACACCTTCCTGCCGCTGCTTGCAGTGCTGTGGCAGAGGTGATGTCCAGCCCTCTGCTCATGCCATCATTTTCCCTGCCAGGATGGAGTCTCCCCTCGAGTCCGTAAGCCAAATAAACCCATTCCTCCACAAGCCGCTTTTGTTTGGGTTCTTTCTGCACAGCAACTAGAAAGTTGACTGCAACAGTGTTTATCAAGATTTATTTTTGCTGTGCTAGGAATAGAATGCATGGTCTCACATGTCAAAAGCTCAACAACCAAGATGTCACTAGCTAGCCTGCTCATCCGCTTTGCAGTAAGGTATAAACTTTAAATGGAAAAACTGAGATGAAATGATATAGGTATCTCTAATTTAAACTTTACAAGAATTAAATAATTATTTGTTATGATGCTTTTTCTCGTAAGCATATAAGTAACATGTGCTCACAATAGAAAATTGAAAAAAAAAACAGGGTGGTGGTGGTGGGGGGAGAATTGGAGAATCACCTCCACCTAAACCTTCAACTTTATTATCATTAATATCTTGGAGGACTTTTGCCCAAATCCTTCCATTACAACCTATCACTTAACCATGCATGTGAATAGTGTGGGAAAATCGAATACAAATGAAATTAGAGCATCATTTTTAGAATCACAACAAATGGCATGGGGGTGAGGGGCCGTCTGTGCACAGACTTGTGTTTGAACATTTGCTTTGCAGCAAAATATGGTTTGATAGTGACAGTGACGTGTAGCCTCTTTTTTTTTAAAATATATATTTATTGTCCATAATGAGTTACATTATTTAGTGGGCAAACCATGCGTTGTTATCCCGAATTCCCGAATTCCCCCCTCCCCATCCCTGATCAGTTGTATATCCTCCTCCGGGATGTGTAGCCTCTTTTTCATAACTGCCAGACATGGATTCCAGCATCTGCACAAACACCATAGACTTGTGAGGCTGGCGTGGGCCATCGTATGTGCAAGGTAGAGTCCCACCCCTCAGGGAGTCTGTGTCCCCTAAGCTTTCAATGAAAGTTATCATTAGCTTTTCCCACCCCATGTAGGGGTTGCACTCCATCCCTTTTGCTATGATCTGTTCCATAAGTACCACCTGAAGGCTGTGCCTCAAGGCCTGGTCCCTAGCCTGTGAAGCTATTGGTAGGTGGGAGAAACTATCAGTAACAACTCACTTGGGCCAGGAAGACCGGGCTGAGTACTAAGATATCCAGGATCCCTTGCCACAAGGACTAATACAGACAGCCCACGGAGGAGGATATACAACTGATCAGGGATGGGGAGGGGGGAATTGGGGAAGTCGGGATAACAACGCGTGGTTTGCCCACTAAATAATGTAACTCATTATGGACAATAAATATTAAAAAAAAAAGGTACACCCACTGAATACAAAGGGTATTGGGGATGTGCCCATGAAGGGGCATTGGGAACAAATGTCTCTTTTTGCTCCCTGACTGTCATGAGAAATTGGCTTTTCCTCCACTACATTGTAATCATTCACCATAGGCTTCACAACAACCAGAGTGAAACCTCCAAATCTTTGAGCAAGTATTTTCATAGAAAATACTGCTTTAGAGCTATTTGAGTGTTGCATTCATTTTTAAAAAATATGTTATTTGTTTATGTGCAAGCAGAGAGATATAGACAGACACACAGAGAGAGAGAGAGACAGAGAAAGAGAGAATGGGCACGCCAGGGCCTCTAGCCAGTTTGTACATCTGGCTTATGTGGGTCCTGGGGAATTGAACCTGCATCCTTAGGCTCTGGAGGCATGCTCCTTTACCGCTGAGCCAACTCTGCAGCCCGACATTCATTTTTTTAAAGAAAAGAATACATTTTGCCATAGTTAACTTTGCAGTTGCTGCAAGCCTATCCCCATGCCAGGAATAGGAGATAGTGAACTCAATTACATCGGGATGAAAATAGCAAGACAGAGGCAGAAACACTCGAGGGATGACAAAACTAAGATTTTATTGTTGAGGCTGCATGGTTATTAGAAGTATTAGGCACCTAAGTTTAATATATTAAAGGAAACTGGAGCCGGACGTGGTGGTGCTCTCCTTTAATCCCAGCACTCGGGAGGGAGGCAGAGGTAGGAGGATCACCATGAGTTCAAGGCCACCCTGAGACGACATAGTGAATTCCAGGTCAGCCCGGGCTAGAGTGAGACCCTACCTCAAAAAAAAAAAAAATCTAAAGGAACCTGAAAATACATTTTTCTTAATTAATTTTGGATTTGAGTCAGGGTCTTGCTATGTAGTTTAGGCTGGTGTTAACCTCACTGTCGTTCTGCCCCAGCCTCCTGAATGCCAGGACTACAGGTGTGCTCTTTCACACCTGACTCTTCATTCATTTTTACTAACAGTAATAGATTTACAGAATTATGCCAATAGTACAAGGAGTTCCTGTGTGACCTGAACTCCTTTTCCCTGATGGTGACATCTTAGCATCTTAGGTGCATTTGATACATTTGCTACAATTGATGGACCAGTGTTTACACACTGTGACTAACTGAAGCTCCTGCTGTATTCAATTTCCTCACTTTTTCCTAAGGTCTTAAAAAAATACCTCAGTGTCCCATCAGGGCTTTGTTTCATGAACATCTCTCCTGAGGCTTTTCTTGGTTAGGACAGTTTTCAAACTTTTCTTTTTTTAAATATTTTATTTATTCATTTTCAAGCAGAGAGAGAGAGAGAGAGAGAGAGAGAGAGAGAGAGAGAGAGAGAGCTCACCAGGGTCACCATCTTGTGGGTCTGGCTTATGTGGGTCCTGGGGAATTGAACTGGGGGCCTCAGGCACTGGAGGCAAGTGCCTTAACCGCTGAGCCATCTCTCCAGCCCAAACTTTTCTTACTTTTGATGTTCTTGACAGTGTTTGAAGATTTTAGGTCAGTATTTTATAGAATATTCCTTAAATAGCATTAAAAAATAAAACAACATAGCAATATACCTTGTTTGGAACTTACTATAAAAATTTCAACAAATGTTGAATCCCAGTACCCAGGAGGCAGATGGCAAGTTCAAGGCCATTCTGGATTGCATAGCTCTGTCTCAAAACAGAAATAGCAAAAAAAATGAATTAGATTATGGATTTAAGTTATGAAGGATAAAATATACAAAATAGAGAGATATATGTAATTGATGTTAAAATTATCAGAAATCTATACAGTAGAATAAGACAGCACTTTGTTAGTTTCTTGATTCTAAATTAAATCCAAGTTCCATAATGGTTATTCACAAATGACAATATTTTCTAGTTGCTATTTTAAAAAGCAGAATAATTTTTGTTCAGTAAGAACCAAATTCCTGTCCACGCCAAGTAGAAGCTTTTTCCTGCCCCATTTTGAACTATCTGGCAAAGATTTTAAAGCAGCTATTGTAAAATTCTGTTTGATTATCGGCACTGTATACATATGTGAAAATTTCATTCTATCACATAAGCATATACAGTTATTACTTGCCAATTGAAAAACTAAATAAAAATTTCAAGTAAAAAGGATAATATCATATAATATAAAATTCATAAGATGTGAAGTGTAGCAAGCTAAATTTAAAAGCACTCATTGGTAGCTTTATTTTATTCAACCTAAATTTGTTAGGGGGAAAAAAAAAAACGGATTACTTAACTTGTAGACAAAGCCTTTCCAGAGAAGAAATGTAGTCTTGAGATTCCATTTAAATGATGAGCTTAGCTGGTTCTGTGAGCCATGACTCGAGATCAGGGTTTCAATGCATTTTGGCACAGGGAATGGAAGGTCATTTTGGGTTTGCTGCAAGGAATGCATTTGCTCTGACATCTTGGCCTGTTTCAGACCTTGCTTCTAGCAGGGTACTTTTTACATACTAACTGAAATAGTACAGATGTCACAGAAGCTCTCATTTGGAAAAGAGTGAGGAAAGTGAACACGCATCTCTTACCTAGATGAAAGACCGACTGGATGGGCGAGGGTGAGCAGAAAGCCTGAAATCAGCCTGTGCAGATGGGACTCTTTCCTGCAGAGCCTGCTTGGTCATTCACGGAGCAAATATTTATTCAGCACCCTTGCCAAAGCTGCGCTGGGTGCTTGAGATTGAGGAAAGAACAAAGTGGACAAAAATCACACACTGGTGGAGATCACGTGGTGAGGGAGCAGCATGACAGCGACAGACACAAGTGGAAGGCGAGAGCTGAGTTACTTTATGGTGAGATGGCAGAGAAGGGCCGATGGGAGGGACTCAGACAGCTCTTCTAAATGGAGACTCAGATAGTTCTATATATTTCAGTGAAAGCATTGCTACAATATGAAGTTCCCTTTGCATTCTTTTGCTATCTTTTATTCAATCAAAATTATTTGAAAACTAGTGCAAGACCCAAAGGATGGATGGAGTCTCTTTATATGACTGACATTGGGCTGTGCCCTAGGGAGAAGTAAAACTCAGTCTGAGATTCATGCAGCTTGCAGCCTTGAGCAGAAGCAGAATGCGGATCAGCTAGGGCCCTCAGTGGAAAGAGCTGGAGAGAGAGAGAGAGAGAGAGAGAGAGAGAGAGAGAGAGAGAGAGAGAGAGAGAGAGAGAGAGAGAGA